>LAXH01000002.1:244426-283390 GCA_001006505.1 Tilletia horrida
CAGGCTCTGGCTCATACTATGCCGGAGACAACAGCGGCGGCGGCGGCAGCACTTACTATGGCCAGGGAAGTGGCTACAGCAGCTCATACAACGGAGATGGAAGCCAATATGGCTACAACGGTGGAGATGGTGGCGACAGCAGTTACACTGGTGGTGGAAACTACGGTGGTGGTAGCTACGGCGGCGGTGGAGGTGGTGGAAACTACGGTGGTGGAAGCTACGGTGGTGGTAGCTACGGCGGCGGTGGAGGTGGTGGAAGCTACGGTGGTGGGTACTCGGGCGGCGGTGGAGGTGGAAGCTACGGCGGAGGCTACTCTGGCGGCGACGGCGGTTACTCTGGCGGCGACGGTGGTTACTCTGGTGGCGACGGTGGCTACTCTGGTGGCGACGGTGGCTACTCTGGCGGCGGAGGTGGCGACTACGGTGGTGGATACCGAAGAGCCTCCATCAAAATCGCCCGCGAGCTTCACTGAGAGCCATCCCTGGCCCAGAGTCGCGCGACGCGCTCTGATAGGAACCCCTGCTTACTATGTATTTTTTGCTTCCCCATACCCATCACACACTCTTTCGACGCTCTCTCGTCAGATATCAAAATTGGAACATTGCACTGTATTGGAACCCGTGCCTATCCCATATCCCATCCACAGGAAGTACATCGAGCAGGACAGAGAGATGCCCGTCACTCACGGCTAGACGGGAGTGACGAGCAGGCATTCATGTTTGAGAGTATCATCCTACTTCTTGACAGACCACATGTCAGCTTGAAGGTCGAGGGTGAGCCGACTCCGACTTCCGCAATTCTGGTAAAGTGCGAGATAATTAGCAGATCTCCTTAAGAGATAATTAATCAACTAATTAACATTAGTCTGTTTCGCTAACCATAGCAACTTTTTAACTTTTAAGGCTGCCTCCATTATTAAGATACGAGAGCCTTTTGAGAGATCCACTTCCACCGCAAGCAAGCTCATCACTCGCTACGTACTGATTGGATAGGCAAGCTCCTCAAGCTGCGCCTTGACTCTCATGAGCGATGAATTTCGAGTCTGATCACTGCAGTGGAACTTCAGTATTACGCAGCGTCTGGAACGTTTTTCTGGGTCTTGAGGGGGCAAAGCAATCCCGAGTTCCTTCATCAAGGGTGTTGAAGCGTCTCCGAAAGGAGGCTAATGCTGACCACACAGCGCGCTGCTCGTGATCCCTCTCGCCTTTCCGTCACCCGAAAGACACTTGTTTCGCCCATCCACGTTGTGTTTGCTAACTTTGCAGTGGCCTCAGAGCGTTGACGCCCTTGCCTTCATTCAGGAGCCAGCGTTGTCCGGTCATCGTCGTCTATTTGTTCCTCACCATCGCCTCCAGACCCTGCTTGCTTTGGACAGGAAATCTCGCTACATATCTCCCGGGTGCCCTGGTCTCTGAACGTGGTGCGCATGCGAAGGCTCGTCCTGCATTGATCTGGATGCCGCCGGTAGAGAACCGACTTCTCCGGCGGAGCACAACGAACTTTATCGAAGAGGCAGGCCATCCGAGAAAGCGTTCGCGTTCCAGGTACAGTGTTGCATTGCAGCATGGATAGAATCCGTTGACCCAGTCAAGGCAAGGGTATAAGTATGGTCACCGGACGCCTGGCATGTAAACGTTCTCTCACTTCCTTATCCAACTGTCTTCTCACCATTCTATCTTCCCTTGGACGCAAGCCATCATGCTCTCACGATCTTTCTCCCTCCTTGTCACTGCCCTGTTGGCGAGCAGCGTCTTCGCTCTCGACTCGACCCAGCAGAACAATGCCGACATCATCGCCCAGACCGCGTTGAACTATGGAACCTCTGCCCCCGACCAGGCATGCGTTACCGCTGTCGCCACGACTATCACCGAGTCAAGCCTGTACATGTACGCCAACAGAAATGTCCCCGCTTCGCTCAACTACCCTCACGACAAGGTCGGCTCCGACCACGACAGTGTTGGTCTCTTCCAGCAACGCGTCTCCATCTACAAGAACATTGCCGCCGACAGTAAGTGATGTGTCCAAGCCCGCCCTGTGAACACTGGACCTTTTCCATTGACACATGGAGACTTTGCTCTCAATAGTGGACGCTGCCGGCTCGACCCGTCAATTCTTGGCCGAGATGGTTCGAGTCTCTGGATGGCAAACGTGAGTTATGCAATCATGAATCGAAATCGATTACACCACAGTCCTCATCTCAATTCGTTCCTCTTGTCGACGCTTTTCATGTCTCTGACCCCGGATTAGCATGGATCCCGGAACGCTCGCCCAAAAAGTGCAGCGCAGCGCATAGTGAGTTGTGGTCCCTTTTCGCATCGTGAGAAAGCAGGGTGGACTGATACGAGCGAACTTCTCAATTTTTCCTTAGCCCTACCCGCTACGAAGGCAATGTCCCAGCGGCACGTAACATTTGCAACTCGGGTAGCGGTGGTGGATCCCCTGGGCAAGGCGGTGGCGACGGTAGCTACCCTTACTCTGGCTCAGGTGACGGCTCTGATCCGTACGCATACGACAACAGCGGATACAGCAGCGACTACGGTCAAGGAAGTGGCTACAGCAACTCCTACACTGGAACAGGAAGCTACTACGATTACAACAACGGTGGCGGTGCAGGCTCCTACGAACCTCCTAGCTACGGATATGGCCGTAAGGCCCGCAGTGCCTCCATCAAGGTCGCTCGCGAGCACATCTAATCAGATCATCCATACCTTTATCTCATTCCTACTTCACCTCTAATTCAATCTCATGGGCTCTCTATTCGTCTCTCACGTTCTCCCGTAGAATATCGAAAAGAATGCTGATATATTCAGTGTTCTCACAAGCTTACTGGGACTGTGAACGATTTGCTTGTGTTATTACAGTCTGCGAATTGAGTGGTCGAACGAGAGAGAAACAGGCGATGCTGATGCTGTAATCGGAAACGTGGGTGCCAATTTTGCTGGAGTGGAAGGGATCGTCGGGATTAAAATGTTGCAGAGGTAATTTCTGCAAGGCAGAATGGGAGAGTCCCCGCGCTCATGTGTCTCTACTATGCATGAGACTTCTCCTCCTAGAGGCGCCTGGTATCAGCAAGTTGTTGCCACCGAAGCCGGTCGTCGCAGATCCCACGTTCGAATTTGTGCTTGGCTTGGCGGCAGATGAGAGCACTCTGCCTGGGAAGGCATTGCTAGATCGGGATGCGTTCGGCCCGCCCGCTGTCGATACACTGCTCATCTTTCCACGGATGCTCGTACCTGTGACAACGCGACTGTTGGGAGCCCCCTGGGGTTGGACAGGCTTCAGGCCAGTGCTTTTCAGGGTAGACGCTTGCGCACGAGGCTCCGCCCCAGCGGCGGCCGACAATCGCCGTGCGAGCGTGGCACTCGGACGTGTCCCAGACGAAGCAGCGGTCTTCAGCGGAGCCGACGAGAGAGAAATGGGAGCAATCGAACTGGTGCCAAGCACTAGGCCAGAGGCAACAGATTGCCTGCGTGCACGTATCGCCTGTAATGCAGAAGTTCGGTCCGAGGTGACCGCCTGCCCCGAGACAGGCAATGGCGGATAAAGGGACTTGACGCCGCCTGGTCGCTGATTCTCGATGTCGTCAGCAAGATCCGACGCGGATGATTGCTTCGACAGACCGCCCGCTCCTTGCCTACGCTCGTTTGCAGCCTTCTGAGCAGCCGCAGCACTGCCGGCGACAGCCTTTGCCAGCAAGTTATGGGCGCTGCTTGACCGAATCGGATATTTCGAGGTTTCTCCAGGCTGCTCTGTGCCAGCTGAAGATGATGGAGGACTTTCCAAGCGACTGACACGCTTGATGAAAGGAGATGGCAGATCTTCGTCTGATGCGTTCAGAGCCGGGGAGGCACCTGCGCTGGACGACGAGGCAGCAGATTTGACTTCTGAGCTCGATTCGGTGTGAAGATCCTTGCTACCTGAGCGTTGCTCACTAGAAGCGGCTGGGGGAAAAGCGACCGGTGGCGTCTTTTCGCTCAGTAGCATACGGCCAAAGTCTCTTCCAAGCACGCGGGCGGGACTGTCGAGCTCCATGCCATCCTTGGCACATACGTTCTGAACAACTTCTGCAGATCTTCGTGATTGAAGACCCATCAAGGACCGACGGTGATCTTGTCTGAGCTTGTTGACGATCGGAGACTCCATCGCAACGTCCGAGTCGAAGCCACACAAATTCAAGTTGCGTCGCGGATTGCGTGTCGCAGAGTCGTGAGCATCTTCGCTGTCATCTTCGACCTCGGTATCATCAGTCCGTCCTCTCCAGGCGCGCAGATCCACCCCTTTCCCGGCAGCCTCTGCTTTAGAGGAGGCCGATGTCAAAAGGGGCGGAGACAAGGAGGCCTTGCCAGAGCCACCGGATTCGATGGCGTCTTGATCAATCCATTCGTCGTTTCCTCCATCACTGTTGAGCGCCTTGCCGCCTGTAGCCGCCCCGTTATCCTCTTCCGTCTCATCTTGCTCCTCCAGCGTGTCTGGCTCAGCATGAGCGCGGCTGACACGGGAGGCTTTGACGGAACGAGCAGCAGAAACGGGTGCAGGAGACTGATCCATCTCCACGACGACCTCATCAACTCCGCTACCGGGAAGCAGGCCGCCAACACGCGACAAGGGCCGGGGACGATGGAAACGCGCTGAAGTATCGACCCGCATCGCAGATCGAGGCGAATTGACCGGGTGTCCGCCAAATAGACGCTCCCTGACCTGCATGTGGTGGGAGGGTATGAAAGAGTTATCAATATCCATCATAGTGGTCTGCTCCCCCAACGTGATTCCACCAGGCGCGATCGAGATCCTGCTGGCTCGAGGCCCCGAAACGACCCGCCTTCCGGGAAGGACGTTCATGCTTGAAGGAGCGGCTCGAAGATGTCGAGCACTGATCGAAGCCGGAATGGTAGGACCGCAGCCGCCTTGCGTTGTGGTGTTGATATATCTGCTGGCTGTAGTGCATGATATTTCCGCGAGCCCGGCAGCTGAGGAGGGGTTTTCAGACAGAAGGGCTGTGGAAGCACGCGGAACTCGTCGATTCTGCTATCCACAACATTCTAGTCAGCCATCTTCTCAAGTTCTCGTACACCTCACCAGTCTGCGACTCACCCTCGTGGTAACATTATCTTTGACTTGTTGATCCCGGTCAGTAGCACAGTCACGCGTAGCATCTTGAGCAAGACTTTCCGAATGCAGATTGTCGCTCGCTCCACTACCTCTGCCGCTGCGAAGACTCGGGGCTCCGTCGCCTGAGAGCGAGGAAGTCGCTGTACTCTTCCGTGCCGCTCGAGCTTTCTCTCGAGACTCTCTACGAGACCGGATCTCCTCTGCTCGCTCTCGGTTTTCCTGTAGCACTTCTTCAGCTCGTTTGCGTTCGCCATCGTACCACTCAATGTACTTCTTCTCCAGCTCGGCTCGCCGCTTTTCCGCGTCAATCTCGTCAGAGGCCACCTTAGCCTCGCGAGCTTCAACCGTCTCCGCTCGTTGGGCCAGGAGTAGTTCGCGCGCATTCAGATCTGCGACCTGGGCCGCGAAGACCTGTCGGTCTGATTCGGCGATTGAGGTTGGCGCAGCTTGCAATGCAGCCTCTCTCTTTTGCAGGTCTGCTTCGAATGATTCCAAGCGCGACTGAATGAGCTGGAGATGTTCTCGTTCTGCCAGAAGCGACCTGGCCCTGTTGGTGACAATCATTCTGTTGTAAGTTCATGAACCGGGAAGGCAAGACTGGTCTTGGAACTCACATCGAATTCACGTCCAACTGCTTCAGACAAAGTTGAATCTGATAAATTTGTAGGAGTTGTCTGGTAGTGGGCCGATGTCTCGGCTGCATGGCATCACATCGAATCAGCTGTATCCTGCAGCCAGCTTTCTTCGCAGAGTCAAGATATCACTCACGTTCAAGCTCAGCATGGCCCGCACTATTTTGCCAAGTTCTGGGGAGTATTGGGGTGGCAATTGCGGTACCTCCCCGGCTTTGATCTTGATGGTCAGTTCAGCTTGGTTGGCGGCGTCGAAAGGCGGCCTGCAATGATGCTTCGGACTGTTCAGACACTGCATTGCTTCCAGCGAACTTGTCCCTCAGATTACTGACCTTTTCGCGCACAGTTCGTATACGATGCAGCCCAAAGCCCAGATGTCTGATTTGGCGTCGTAAGCCGAGCCAGTGGCGAGCTCGGGGCTCATGTAGTAAGGCGTACCGACGTACGTCCTTGCCAATTCCGCAGTCCCAACTTGTTTGCTGAGCCCAAAGTCGCCCAGCTTGATGTTGCCGAATGCATCGAGAAAAACGTTTTCTGGTTTGAGGTCGCGGTGCAAGACGGCGACGCCAGACTGATGTGGCGAACCGGCAGCGGCCGCTGCAGCAGCGGTGATAGCAGCAGTACCGTCTGATGTGGAAGGCGGGTTGATCTCTATCAGGTGCGCCAGCGGAGAACAGTCGTCAGTTGGGCGCGATGGTTCTGCGGGCACCCCACGGTAATGACAGGCGTCCAAAGCTCTGGTCATCTGGGCCAGGTAACACCAAATTGTCTCTTCTTGCAGGAATGTGCTGCTCGTAAGGAAATAAAGTATGAAATCAGTTTGACATTGCCCCAGGCTAAGCATTGCAGGCTGTGCAGGACAGTTGACTCACTCGTTACGTCTGTAGCGCTTGATGACCGACCCAAGGTCTCCACCTTCGCAATATTCCATCACGATGTAGAGGATTCTGATCGGAGCATGTAAGGATGTCGCTGGGTCAGTAGCCACACTCGGATCAAGGGCAAATGTAAAGGATATGTACCCTCTGTCCTTATCCACGAAGCGCTCCTCATATTTGACAATGTTGTCGTGCCCGAGTGTGCGCAAGATGTTGACCTCGGCGACAATCTGCTTACGGTCGCGCTCGCTCATGCGCTCAAAGTTGAGCTCCTTGCGGGCGAAGAGCTGGTTATCGGTCAGACGACGGACTTTGCGAATGATCCCAAATGTTCCGTTTCCAATGACGTCTAGCGGTTCATCTGTAGAAAGACGATGGGTTTCCAGTCAGCTCTGAGATAACAAAGCGCTGCTCGGGGAACCATACTGTGTGCTCATGCTGAAGACACTCACATCCGGTAAGCGCTGTGGGAGCAGCTGGTTGCATCTGGGGCTGTTGGGGAGCATGCATGTTGACGGGCGGTGAAGGATTTTGTGCAGGATCATGGTGGTGGGGCAGACCGGACATGCGGCGAGCTCTATAGTTCGTGGCCATGCTGAGAAAGTGACGCTCGTCTCAGGAGAAGGGAAGGGCCGAGGGTCAGAACAGTCTGAGACTGCGATGGAGGGGATCGGTGAATGACTGGGTGGGAGTGCTCGGCAGATTGATGCCTATGTCGCCATGTCAGAGTGTCCTCAGTAGCTGGGCGGTCGGCGTGAGTCACTCGAACTTCTGCCTGGAATCCCTTGCCTTTCCTCGCTACTGTCGAATTGCGGGAAGTGAGCTTCGCTGGAGATGAACTGCTGCTGCTGATGGATCGATCTGGGACAAGATGGTTGGACTTCCATCTCCACCTTGTCGGGTTTGGGTCGGTGTTGTTCTCTGCCCGATCTGCCCGTTCGCGACGCGTTCACAAGTCACGTGCGTCTGCTGCCGTTCGTTGTGAGCACGCGATCTGCTTGCACGCAAAGAACGCCGGCCCACGCTGTATGCGAGTTCTAAATTTTAGAGCACAGACCCGCGCGAGCACAACAGCATGCACTTCTTCTTGATCATTCTGCATTCATTTGTCCGCTCTTGTCGCAGTTGCACCTTGTCGCTGATAGGACAAGGATATCTGAGTATCGCACGCCTCCCTCCTTCCCCTCTTCTATCACTGCCATCATCATTCCGTCCTTTTCGCGGATCTTGTCTGGTGCCTTTTCGAAGC
Organism: Tilletia horrida; assembly: GCA_001006505.1. Taxonomy (NCBI): domain Eukaryota; kingdom Fungi; phylum Basidiomycota; class Exobasidiomycetes; order Tilletiales; family Tilletiaceae; genus Tilletia; species Tilletia horrida. Next base: position 252,296 of record LAXH01000002.1, read on the forward strand.
GAAGTCGAGGATTATCTATCTACAGCAGAACCATGGTCCAACAGCTGGAACAGTGGACCGGCGAGCCTATTAGACTGGGTGTCGTCGGAGGCAGCGGCCTGTACAAGCTCGACCACATCGAGCCCGTCGCCGAGATCAACCCACAGACCGTGAGTATGCCGTCGGCATGACTGATGCAGCCCTGCGCCGTGACGTCTGGGCCAGCTGTCTTACACACTTGTTCTTTTGTATACAGCCCTGGGGTCACCCTTCCTCGCCCATCACCATCGCCAAGACACCAGGCGGGAACCTGGTCGCTTTCATTGCGCGTCACGGTATAGGCCACGTCCATTCGCCCTCCAAGGTTCCCGCCCTGGCCAACATTGCCGCATTCAAGCACCTCGGCGTTCGAGCCATTGTCGCCTTCTCTGCGGTCGGCTCTCTGCGCGAGGAGATTGCACCCAAGGACTTTGTCGTGCCCTCGCAGATAATAGACCGGACCAAGGGAATCCGAAGAGCGACCTTTTTCGGTGAGGATCAAGAGACTGGTGTGGTTGCGCATGCCATGTTTGGCGACCCCTTCGACGAGAAGCTGCGCCCGCTGGTGGAAGAAGCGTGAGTTGAGCAACTCTCCTAGGATCAAGCTTGCACACGCTCGTCGGAAACTCATCACAAGTCTTCGTGATCTGCTTTGACCAGCGTCCGCAAGGCTTTGGCTGAAAAGGTGCCCGATGTCAAGGTGCACGGCGGAAAGACGGTTGTATGCATGGAGGGCCCCTCTTTCTCCACGCGTGCAGAGTCTCTCATGTACCGCCAATTAGGAGGCGACATCATTAACATGAGCGTCCTTCCAGAGGCCAAGCTGGCACGAGAGGCCGAGATTGCATATGCGCTGATCGCGACAGGTAAGCATGCGCTCCAACTCCCTCTTGTCCCTGTATGAACTCATCCGTACTGATCGCATCGACTTACTCACACAGCCACCGACTACGATGCATGGCGGGTGTCAAACGAGACCGTGACAGTGGCCGAGGTGATTGAGTGCCTCAAGGCCAACGTGTCCGCCTCCAACCTGGTCACTCTGGCAGTGCTCGACACCATATATGCGGCCATTGCCGATGACGACACTGCTATAGTCAAGGCGAACAAGGGCAGCATGCAATTCAGCGTCATGACTGGACAGCACCTGATCCCGGAGCCAGTCAAGGAGCGCCTGAGGTACATCCTTCCCGATATCTTCCCTAAGACTGCATAAGCGGAGGCCACAATACGTATCCCGACTACATGTATCTGCAGGAAACGGAACAAACGCATAGAATGAATCAAAGGCACTTTGCAAAGCTGAGATGGTCCTGATCATTGTTGATATGGTGGAGCATTTGACCAAGCCTGACAACGAAGCGATCGCCTGCCAGAGCGGGAGTCAGAAAAAGAGATGGGTTGATGTTGTACAAGTCGACCACCAGCTGAGGAGGTCAAACTGATGACTGATGAAGTAAAGAGAACAAGGTGATTAGAAGTGCGGCGTGGTGGATGCATGGCGAGAATCCTGCAGCAAGTTCGTGTGACTCTTTGCGCTCGTGTTGGCGATCCTCTTCCGAAGTCTGTGGAGCCGCTGAAGGCTCATAGTGGCTTTTGAGGAAGTTGGGTGAGCAGAACGCCAAATCTCCGCTTGATGGTCACGCGGTGGCGAGAGAACTTGTCATCGGGCGAGAACCGAGCTGGATCATGAAAGGAGGGACGATGAGCATGCATTTCGACCAGTGACAGAGGAGATGTCATGCTCACCAGGATGTGCCGACTTTGTGAATTTGCCCTCGGGTGTCTTCTTCTTGAGGGTGTATACACGGTTTCCCGCCTGGACGAAAGAAAGGCTCGGTCAGGACAGCGATGAGAAACCTCCTTCATTGACATCCAGAACTCACGTCATCCAGAGTGTACATCAAATGCATGACAGGCCGCTTCTTCTTCCTTCTCCTTCTGATGCTGTGGCCTGCCGGATGAGGAGTTCAGACTTCAGAACGATGGCACGGAAAAATTTCTGAATCGGAGCCCTCGGAGCGTTTCCTGGGCACTGAGGGCGAATCACGACTACCGCCCCACGTAGCCGCCCCGGCTGGGACCAACGACTTTCCCAGCATGCTTCGCGCAGGAAGTCAGGATGGGATGTTGATACATTGATTCATCTACTGGACGACCGCAGGATGTAGCTGCCATGTCTGTGTTCTGCAGAATGTACAGAGTCAGACGAAGCCTGACGGATTTTCAAGCTGGTGTCTTGCCTCGTTCTCGCCTCGCCAGGATCCAATTCTCAACAGGCTCGTCTCGTATGGCTCCCACCCCAATCCCGAGCTGGGCATCTCCAGAAGCCCAAACGGCCGTCGAAGGGCTCCTGCGCAGATGGCATGCATATGATGCAGACCCAAGGCCCGCCACTGACTACATTCAAGTGCTGGATGCCAACCAGCTCGGCCTGCTTAGGACGCTCGTCGAGCCCTTGGTACCCATCAGCACTGCCACCGTCGAGGATAAATCGGGTGCAGTCCCGGCTGCAGACGTCTCCGCCACCGCAGATGACGTTCTAAGAGGCCAGGCAGTGGTCTTGCCACCGAAAGGTGAAACCTTACTACCTGCGGAACATCTCATCTACTTCACTCCGCGCCTGCCAACATCAACTTTGGCCAGTGACGGATCGGATCCTTCCTTCAACCCACCGGGTGGAGTCTTCACCCGACGGATGTGGGCTGGCGGGGAGATGACCTTCGTCCAACCGCTCTACGAGCAGGCGATGCAGGTTGGAAACGAGGTTCGAGAGAGGACTTGGATCGAAGATGCGCTGGTTAAGAAGATGAGCGGTGGCAAAGGCGATGAAATGCTCGTCGTCTGGCTGCGAAAGGAATACCAGGTAGCGGGACAGGTCGCCCTCCGTGACAGACGGAGCTGGGTCTTTCGCAAAGCCTTCGAAGGTAGTCCTGCTCCCACCCCTGCCTTGCCTGCTCAAACAGCCTCTGTCGTGGGCGGGAACGAAACACATTCCATCTCACTCAGTCATCCCCCAGCCACGCTCTTCCGCTTCTCGGCTCTGACTTACAACGCCCATCAAATCCATCTGGACTCGCATTGGGCTCGCTCCGTCGAGGGTCATTCGGACGTCGTGGTCCATGGCCCACTCAACGTCCTGCTGCTCTGCCGTTTCTGGCACGCCCTGGAGGCAAGAAAAGACGTACAGAGAAGAATATCGACATTAACATATCGAGCCAAGAGCCCGGTCTGTGCGGGTGAGGCATACAGCCTGGTCTCAGGACCCGTCACAGAAGCAGGGGCGGACGTGGTCCAAGCCGTGAGGACAGATTCTGGCAAAGTTATCATGGAAGCAACAATCTCATCCGCATAGCAATAGAATGCACAAGATCAATTGTTCCTTGTGTGGCTATGGGAAAGCATCACAGCTGAGATCACTCCATCAGGTACGCGTCGAAAGCGATCCCGTCTGGTCCTCGCACCGCAGAGGTAACGACGATACCCTTGCAGGCTTTCTGCACGTCAGCGTCCGGATCATCGCTCTCCAGCTTCATCCGCAGCCGGAACATCATCTCGTGTGGTTGAGGATTCTTTGGGTCGACCGCATCAGGGGAGATCACTCGAGTGCCTTCGCTGTTGACATACATATAGTGACCGGACGTGAGAACGATCGCATAATGCGCCGTCGGCCAGAAGATCCCCTACAGATTTGATGGATTTGCGGTCAGTACCAGAGACCCAATGTTGTGAAGACGATTGCTTGAAACACTCACATCTTCGGTACGTCGCAGATAGTCGGCACCTCCTTTGATCACCCTACCGCCATCAAATGCCTTCGAGCCTTGTAGCTGGACATCGGCCGCATACGATTTCTCTGGATGCGAAACCAACTGACCGCCCAGGACTGGAACAATCAGTCGCACACCGGCGCCACCCAGGCCAATCACTGGTGGTCTGCCCTCCAGACGGGCTTGCAGGCGGAACAGGAATCGCGGCTTCAACGGCGGTGGAGTGAGGTTGGATGGAAAAGAGGCTGCGTCGAAGGGTAGAACGAGGTGGTCCAAGCCATCGTCAGGACGAGCAGTGCTGGTTCCTGACATCTTTCATAAGGCACAGTGGAAACTTGCCGTATGAGGGGCTGTAGGAAGATTGGGTCAACGTCAAGATTTGACAGAGAAGCAAAGAACAGATGGGCGCTGCCTCCAAAACCGCTTCTTTGCCGAACACGAGGTCAGCTCTTATACCTTTGCCCTCAGGAAAGTAAGCGGAGCAAGGGCAACGCGACCTTTGAGGTACCGACCAACAGCCGCTCACGACGTGAAGGTATCTGCCACCCAGCGATCACGTTATGGTTGCTGGGTGCGCCGGCCGTACGGGAAGATTCCACAAGACTCGCTTGGTAATTTGCATCTCCATGCCGTGGCAGCGCTAGGCAAATTTGTCCACGCTTGAAGCTGTCGAATTCTCTCGACAGCGTGGTTCGGAGGTAAGAAGCTTTGCTTGTCCGGCGGACAAGGCGGATCAAATTTCAGTCGCAGTCGTTGCGGCCGATTCCACACCATGAAGATGTGAATTTTGTTATTGCAGACCATACAGAGCAAGGTATCATCATTGTGCATCATTTGCGACAGCTCCCGTTGCCACTCCCAGCCTCATCCCCACGCGAACAAGCGTCTCCAGCGCCCTGTTCGAGTTCTCGATCAGGTCCTCGTCAAACTGGCAAACCCCCGGGGGCAACACCATGCAGAGCGTGCTGCCTCCAAAGGCGAACCACCCAAACGGATCTCCGCGTTTGACTTGTTGTCCCGTCTTGATCTCCATCCCGATGGAGCCGACCATCATTGCGCCAATGCAGACGACGTAGAAAGTGCCAAACTGTTCAGAGTGGAACTCCACCACTTCGCGCACATTCTCCCCGTACACGTCGATAGCAGACCGAATAGCCATAGGATTGACCTGAAGGGATGGACAAGTCAGAACAGGCAGGACTTCCCAGGAAGACCTGAGCGAACTCACTGTATAGTATTGTCCATCAACGCGACTGATTCGTCCGACTGTAGCATCGGCGGGACAATGGAAACGATGGTAGCTAGAAGGAACAACACAACATGAGTTAGCCAAGTGGTGATTGACGTCGCTCCCTTGCCGTCTGAGAGACTGCACTCACTCTTGCGGTGCAAGTCGGAAGATGCAGAACCCTCCTCCATTCGTGTACTTTGGCGCTTCACTCTTGAACTCGTCGCCCAGTAGTCTCTCAATCGTGAAGTCTCTTCCTTTGACCCAGATGTTGGTTGCCGACGTCACAGTGTTGAAAGCCATCAATCTGCAGTCCGCCGCGCTCACAAGCACATTCGGATCTGAGGGCGAGTCGATCGGCCGAGCACCCTCTTTTAATCGTCGGTAAAAGAACTCGTTGAATGTCGCAAATGAATCCAACGGGTCTCTGACCTCGGTGATGTCCAGGTTGTGGAACGCAATAAAGGCCGGGATCTCAGCCTTGGACGCTGGCGAATCGTATTTGACACCTTGCTTCACAGACATGGCCGCCAGCATTCGTTTGATCCGCGCGCCTTCCATTCGACTCCTTGCTCCCTGGTAGAGCAGACGGATACCAAGTCGGACGTAGACCGGCATCTTTTCCTCGCAGATCTCACCCGTCCTGCGATCGATTGCCAGAATGTTGGCCGAATTGGCGCCGAGCTGGTATGAGCCGTGGGAAATCTTGTTGACCACTTTGGTGAACCACTTCCGGTGGGCTTGAGAGGCGGTGACGAAGTTGGACACCATCAATGAGTCGACTCGTCGCCAGTCTTGTGACGCGCACACGGCCAAGTGCGTGATCACATCTCCATCAGCCTTCTTGGACAGTCGGGGCATATGGCACAATGGACACTTTTTCAGCGTGATGATTCGCTCGCGCACAATGTCCGACGGCTCCGACGATGTCGTGGATGTTGTTGAGACGCCAGTCTGGACCGATGCTGCCGACACGCTGGAGTCATTGTGTTCAATCTTGCGTGCGTGTCCGCCGATCGCAGGATCGACACCCTGCGAGCTAGAGCCAGACCACATTGATGCACCTTCGGTCGCCACAGGAGTTGGAGGCTCTATCGACATCTCTGGAACCAGAACCGGCTTCTTGAGATCGCCAACTCGTGCTTGCAGACCCGAGACATCCAGGCCTGAAGCACTGGATCCAGAAGCTTCGCGACCCATGTCCCTCAGCAGCATGGGGGTATGCGCACCACTGTCACCTACGAAACCTGACACCGCCTTCCTCTTCTGACTCTCCGGCTTCCGTACCTCGCCTTCCAAGGCGGCAATCGCCTGATCCAGTGTCAAGCTGTCGACATCGGCATTCTTGCCCACATTTTCGAACCAGGACATGATGGTCTCCCGGCTCAGTGTGGCCCCGAGGCTGTCCAGCATGCTGGACAGCTCGAGGAAACTGAGTGTGCCTGAATCGTCAGTGTCGAACTGCTTGAGTAGCTGACGCCAGAAGCGTTGGCGAAGGGCAGCATACGGCTGGAATTTGGCTCGCAATGTCAGAACCGGACTGCCATGGTGAGCGATCGATAACTTGTTGAGAATTCCCGCTGCGGCTGAAGCCAACTCGTGATGGACCTTCGTCTCACCAGCGCCGTTGGTAGCGTCGCGGTCTGGCACACCCTCAAGGGGAAGTTCGTACGTAGAGAGCTCTTGATCCAGATCAAGTGCAGCCGCGTACAGGCCGGTTTCCGGGTCCGGCGTGGGCGCCTTGGCAATAAGCTCAGCAACATCAAGGGAGATGCCTCCACAGTAGTCGTGACTGCTGATGCGATCCCAATCATAGACCTGGATGAAGAGTCACGCGTCGATCAGCGACAGTGGTTGGCAAACCCGGCAAACCCCAATCACGAGGCGCACTCACTGCTGCTTTGATCTGGAAGTTGGTCTCGTATCGTCTGACGTGGAATAGCAGCTTCTCGTCCCAGACAGGATTGAGAGTGTGACGGCAAACGCGTGTCCTGTAAATCTTCTGTCCGAAAGAGATGACTGCAAAAGGATCCATATCGAACCCGCCAATCACTGAAAGAGAACCGAAACGTTAAGAACAATGTCAAAATCTGGGGGAATGAGCCACAAACTTACTGCCTTTCCACCGAGGCAGATGGTTGGCGCTTTTCACTTCGAGCATCACGATGCCGATGATGTCAAGTCCTGCCTCTGTCTTGAATGAGTACTCTGCACCCGCTCTGGAAGCGCGTGATCGCCTCTTCTTGGCCTTTGTCTTCTTTCTTCGGACTCCTTTACCCTGTCGCTTCTCAATGTCGGCCCCTGCGGCACCAGTCTCTAGACCTTGAGAGTCCTGAGTCCGCTTGCGGAGTCGTGGAATTCGGCGCTTCCCGTCACCTTGCGATGCCCCACCGTCAAGGGTGGTAGCAGCGGCGGCAGCCACGGCAGCTGGTCCACCGAGTGATGAGGTCGCACTCGCGCTCCTGCTGGATTTGGGCCGGGACAATAGACCTCGGAAAGATCGGCGAGTCTTGTTCTCTGGACGCGTCGGAGGAGCGGGAAGGTTGGCAGCTGTAGCGGAGCTTGCCTCAGCGGGAGCCGCCAGAGGACCTGGCTCTGTTGCGGTTGGCGGGACTTCCACCGGAGGAATGATGCTGGCCTGATTGAGGACCGCTGCATCCTTTGCGCTGGTGACAAGCTCGACTGAATCCTGCTTTTGGCCCGGATAGCCAGGCTTCGCGACGCCCAGACTTTGATAGAAGTCGTCCTCGGCGTCATCAGCCGTTCCCTCCATCTCGTTCTCTGTGTCGTAAAAGCTCTCTTCTGAGCCAGAGCCCTGAGCTCCTTCATCGTCGGACTCCAGCTCCTCCATCTCGTCTTCCGACTCGTCGTCTGACTCTTCGTCCTCGTCCTCGGAGCCTGAGCTGAGACCATCGTCTAAGAATGGATCCGAGGCTTGGGCAGTGCCGACACTCTGATCGGCAGGAACAGCGCGGACTGAGGCATTGTCGGAGTCGAGGCGGGCCAGAAGAAGTGCCTGGTAGACGTCGGCCAAAGTGGGAAGCTCCAGCTCGGCCGGGGCAGCCGCCGGGCCAGGAGCAGGACTTGCGCGCTCGTGATCGACTGAAGTCTCGGGTACTGAGATAAGTCCAATCTTCAGCTGGAGCTCGCCGGTGACCTTCTTCTTGTTATTGAGGCGACTGGAGCGCAAAGGAACCCAGAAAGGTTGTGCCTCGTCCCAGATAATGGAATGTGAGCCTTCCCTTGCAGTAGCGGAAACACCGGGCACAGATGAGGCAAGCAGGCGGGAGGCGGCGAGAGCAGGAGCCCACATCTCCACAGGCACGGAGACTTCGCCCATGTAGTCATTCTTGGTGTATCGATCCTTGTCCCAAACGACGAGCTCAATGCCGGAAACAATACCGGCTTTGAGAGCGGCATGAGACCTGGACAGCGCGATGCTTCCACGCGAAGGGATGAGCTCGAGCTGGTTGATGCCGGGGGCATGCGCAGATGCAGTTGCAGCAGCCGCGGCAGCTGCTGCAGCTGTGGCCGCCTCCTTCTGCTGCCTCCGTCGCTTTACGCCTATAATGATCGGTCTTGGTGTGCGCGAACGGACAGCGCGAGCTCCGGCAGCAGCTCCGCGTGCTGTGAGCCGAATGGGCACCAAGGCGGCCGAAGCTGCTCGTCCTGCGATCCGAGGTCGTCGATTGCTGGGCACAGGTGCACCGCTTTCCTCGTCGACGAGTCCGAGCCAGTCTGGCAAGATGGGCAGGTCAAAGGTGGCCTCTGCGCTGGGCCACTGTGGGTTGAGCGTCTTGGGCGCAACCGAGGTCGAGCGCCGCTGAGACTGCTGAGCAGGCGAGGACGAGGGCTTTGCATTGTTCTGGACGGTGGGCGGAGGCAAGGCGCCACCTACAAAGGCGACAGTGATGAATGGGTCGGCGAGTCCATTCCTGTCCATGGGTGCGAGGTTGCGAGCAGCCAGGATCTGGACTCGTAGGACAGCCAGGGGAGCTCCAGAGCGAGGAGCATGGCCAGGACTGCCAGGAGACGGCGGGAGGGCTGCTCCCTGTCCAGCGCCGGGGACAGAAGAGGTCATCGGTAGAGGCTCTCAGACCAGAGGGGATGGTGACTTGCGTGTGTAGACCGGCGACAATGAAGGTATGGAGGGCAAGAGGAACAGCTCAAGAGCGGCACGCGACTCAAGACACCTGCAAGGTTATATACGTGATGGTGTGGAAGCTGGAGATGTGTATGCACATGCCAGTATAAGTGATAGCAGCAGCATGTACTTCAAGGTCCCACGCTCCCTTCGTGAGGCGCTGCTAGACCTTCCTCTGCTAGGTTGCTAGGTTGCACAGCCAGCTTAACCTTGCCTCCCTCTGTCCCCACACACACACACCACACACCAGCATACAGCAGCACACAAAGCGCCAAGCCATCGCAACCCGCGCGCATGCATACATACAGCATAACGCCGACATAAATTGCCTTCTCTGATAATAATGCTGAAGAAGAACCCGCAAGCTTCTGGCCCGATTTCATCACAGCCTCATTCCAGCTGGCAGCCAGTAAACCCTTGCCTACACCTCCCTCAGTCCCGTTCGCTCCAGCACTTTCACAGTCCGCCGCCGCGCCTCGACCATGACATCCTCCAATGTATTGTCCAGCTCGGCCTGCACCGCTGCTGCCGCTGCCGCCGCTTGTCTTGATGCTGTGGAGGGTCTGGATGGCCGCCGACCTCGCCGTTTGGGCGAATCGTTGCGTGCCAATGAATCCGAAGGCCTTGAGTTTACTGGTGAAGACGAGGCTGTTGGCTGAATCGGTATGGATGATTCTGTGGGTGCAGCTGGACGAGAGTCTGTCGATGGCACGGGAGGTGATCTGTGCGACTCAGTCTTGTTGTCATACGAGGCAGGCCCCGCAACAGCTTGGATCGTGCTGCCCCCCGGCGTCAGGCGAGCAGAAGAGCCCAAGGCAATAGACAGCATGGTAGGCGTACCGCCAGACTCGCGGAAGGACGGTGAGCGGCGCTCGCGCTCGGCCGATGCGGTTGGGGGCAGCTTGTGAAGCAAAGTCGAGGTGAGCCGAGTGCCTGCCCAAGGCGCTTCCAGCGTTCGCACCCGCGGCGGCGAATCTGCAGCTTCCACAACGATGAGCTCCGGCGTTGCATCGGCGACGACCTCGGACGCGGACGCAGGTGGTGTTGGCGATGCCGAGACCGGCGGCTCTTCTGCTGGTGGCGAGACCCGATTATCCGACCGCTCGGCGGTCGGCTTGACACCCTCTTCTTCAGCCATCAGCATGTCTCCCACGTTCTGTCCACGGTGCCTAGCCGCCATGATGTCGTCCGCTTGAGCTTTGGCGCCAACAAGTACCGAATCCGGGAGTCTCACGAATCTGCCCTTCAGCAAATTTTGCGGCGGAGTCCATTGATCCAGCTCGCTAGTGGCCTGCGCGTCGTCGCTATCCTGGATTTGATCAGCGTCTCCACCTTCGTCCTCTGTCGCAGCTGGGAGCGCAGCACTTGCACTTGTGGTGTTTGACGTAGACGGCAGCTGGTCGCCAGCAAGCTGTCTCGCCAAAGATCCGGCAAATGTGATCTCCGTCGAAGGGGGAGCGAAAGCCATACCGTTGCTGCCACCAGCATCTCCGTTCACCCGCGAGCTTTGCTGGTGCACTTCTCTCGCCCTCCTGGCAGCTACACGTTCCGCTTCGACCACGAGATTCAGGTCGACCCAAAGCTCCGCTTCTCCTTCCATCGTGATGTCTCCCTCAGACCATCGCCTCAATGCAGCCGTCTCTGCTGCAGCCTTGTCCTTGTCGGCCGATGTAGTCGCGTGTCGCCCTCGGGCGGGGCCAGTCGCCAACTCGTACGCTGCCCGATCTCTCAACAGAGCCATTACCGCTTCTCTCAAGAATTCGGGGCTAGGACAGGACCGTTCCGTCGCAGTCCATCGTATCGTCTCCCCTCGGCTGAGGCCGATGTAAAGAGTCTGACCCTCGCCAACGCTTACGACCAGGAAACCACCTACAAAGAGCGGTACGTGGTGGAGCGAAGCGAAAGTCGAAGAGGAGGAATGGAGGGGTCTCAAAACGTCAGCAGCCGCTTGCTGCGCTGCAGTCAGGTTATGCGCTCGCGACCTCAGGGATGATTCTGGTGTGGTGGCACTCGCGCCAGGACTCATCAAAATCGCAAACCAGCCCTGCCCGTGGTCAGGACCGCAAAGCGTCAGAAGGATGAAAGTCATTTCGTCCACCGCTGCAATCTCGCTTTCGAGTACTCCGGGCACTAGATCCGCAGGTCGGTCTCTTGTACGGCGAGCGCTTGTCGGAGATGGAAACCACTGGGCTGCCAAGTCGGGAAGTCGCAGAATCACATCCGAGTATATGGTTATGTCGATTTGAATGCGGCCTTCGTCTGGGTGGATTCGATGTGGAACAGCTTCGTGAGGTTGAGGCAACGGAAATGTGCCTTCTGAAGATAGTCGTCCCTTTCCTTGTGTCGAACGCTGGTATCGAATTCGAGGGAGCAGATTTACTTCTGCCCATGTGGTGATCGGTGCGAGAGAAATACAGCCACGGGCGTCTGGGCTGTTCTTGGAGGCGTCAGCGAGGGACTCCGGTTGATCTTGCTGCTCGTCGTCCTCTTGGTTTGCCTTCCGTTTGCCCTTTCCCTGGCTCTGTGCCTGAGCCTTGATGGTATGTGACTTTACTGACCTCGTCTTGCGGGAAGCGGGTGGCGCGGAGCTTGGCCCGGGCTCAACCATTCCAGCTGCCTTTGCCAAGGGAGCTGCATGAAGCGCGTAGAGAGCGTAAAGTGCTATGATGGCTGAATGCAGGAGCTTTCGACCAGCCTGTCTCGATGTGGGCAGTGGAGAAGCACAATTGTGTCCGTCGTTCCGAGACTCGTTCTCAGCAAGTAATTGTCCTAGCCGCGCAAAATGCTCTGTATGCATCATCCGGCGTGCCCAGGCGTGAGAACTCTCGAGGTGAGCGCGACATCAACTTGGCGCAAGCTGCGAAGAGACTCACCACAAAAGATCCGGTTGACGCAATGGAGGGCCTCCATGCGACCTGGCCTACTTTCGCCGAGCACGAGTCCCATTTTCTCCCATCCACTCTGAACCCATTCCTCCAAGAAGTCCCCAAAGGGAGGGATGTCAAATGCTTGCTCTTCGTCTGCCTGCCGTTGGCGTTGTCGAACTTTGCGGAACAAGTCATCCACATCTTTTCTCAGTGCCTCGAGGAGCTCGATGCTGGGTTGAATGGTAAAAGGTTGCGCCAGCGGAGAAGAAGCTGAAATAGAAGAAGAATTGGATGCAGAAGCAGAGGTGGAAGAAGAAGCAGCAGCAGCAGCAGCAGCAGCGCCAGCACGACCAGACAGAGCTGATACCGCTGCCACTTGGCCGAAAGGAATCAATCGCGATGCACCGTTTCCCTTGTCACTACTGTCGACATCCTGCTTGACTTTGCCCGTCTGCTCGGTCGACACTGTGGCGGCCTTCCTCGTCTTCTTTGTCGGGGTGCTGCCACTCGCCTCGGCACTCGCAGCGGCCTTCCTTTTGCGAGGTGGCATCGTTGGTGGACGTTGACTTGACCGTGCTCACAGCGCTCTCGTCCAAATCACATCACACATCGTGGTTATGGGAAACATATGAGATGTTTGAGAATAAGAGATTCGGGAGGACAAGGAAAAAAGATGAGAGAATCCGGCATACAGTACATAACATGCTGGACACATGCATTATTTCCTCAGCACATTCAATATCTGACGACCAATGGAAGGCATCATGCTCATGGATGTCCAGACATTGCATCTCAGCGCCTTCAGGCCAGGACAATTAGGACAAGGTCACGCGAGTAGACATGAAAAGCAAATGCTGCTTCAATTTTGGTGGAGTGATATACCAAATGGGTGAACTGATAGAGCAGAAGAGTGGACGGTCCCACTGAGGACCAGGCATGAGCTGAGGACAAACAATCAATTGACTGTTTGCGCTTGCTGGACGGCTTGTTCCGCACCCGCGTTGGCGGCAGCAGCGACGGCGGCCTGTTGTTGTCTTGCAGCGTCTGAGGTGGCGAAAGGCAAAAGTGAATCAGCCCTTCTATCGCTTGCACGCCAGCAAGTCCATCATTACTCACTGCCGAGTGTGTCCAACATTCTCGAAACGCTGTCCCTCCACGCGACCAGCTTGCGCTCAAGAACCTCCCAATGTCTCTTTCCGAACACCTCTTGAGTCTCCGACGAGAGCGGAACCAAACTGGAGACTCGGTACACCCGGAACACCTCGTTGACCTGAGACAGCTTGCCACTGACAAGACCGGCCCTGATCACGTCGATGACCCATGTCTCGACATCGGACTCGGGCTCCGAAGCCAAGGCAGAGGATGCAATGAGGGAGTATGGAACTTCGGCAGGCGAAGCTTGCTTGGCAGCAGCAGCGTCCGCACTGACGTTCGTATCTGAGACAGAGAGCGAGGCAGCTGAAGCAAGGGCAGCATCCGAGTAGACTTGAGAAGCGCACAGCGATGCGATGTCGAGCAATCTGATCTTGCGAACAAGGACAGCCTCCGGTACGCCTACATAGTGTAGCAATTCCCAAGAGATTCCCAGAAATGCAATCGTCAGCCAAAGTGTGGTCTTCACCGGGGCCCTCTACTTTGCACGCATAGCAGCATCAAATGACCGAGACACGTACCAATCTTTTCCAGCACACCCGCATTGCTGGCCTTCCATGCATCCAATCGCTTGCCGCGTCCACCAGGGCTAAGGACCACCTCGACCAACAGAGACCACAGAGCAGGTTGAGAGTTCTTCAGCTCTTGGATCGAACGAGACTCCAACAGCGACGCAAAGTCAAAGACGTTGGGCAATCGGAGGGCAAGCGCCAGAGTGGTGACCGCGGCGTCGCCGCCTGCCGCGGCTGCAGAGGGAGTTGCGTCAAGGAAACGCAGGAAGAGCTTGTGGAACGCCAGTGTCCGGGCTGCGCTCTCCGAGTCCGGGTCCTCATCAGCCGCATCGTCATCATTGGTGCGCTTCAGCAGCAACTTGGAAACTTGCTTGAGCACGTCTGCCTTCTTGGCATCATCCAGGTTCCACGAGGCGAGCCAGATAGGCAGCGAGTTGAGCAATACGGAGGATGCCGATGAGCCTTCGACCGTTGCTGCGTTGTCGATGGGCAAGGTCGAAGAGGAGGCCGCGGCGTGGTGAGCGTATGAAGATGAGGAGGAGAGCATGTCGAGGTCGTCCGAAGAGGCGGCCAGGGAAAGGAGGGAGAGGAAGATGTCGAGTCGGGCGGAAGAGCGCGCGGGCAGAGCATTGAAGAAGTTGGTGAGTATTCTGTACTTTGCGATACTCTTGTCTGCTGCTGCCGAAGTGGTGGAGGAGGAGGATGATGCTACCAGTTGCGTAAGAGTTGTGAGCACCTCTGTCTGTTGTTGGCTGAGCTCTCCGTCGGCAGTTCTTGACGAGGAGGAAGTTGTGAGGGCGGGCGAGGTAAGGATGAGCGCGAGAAGCAGGTTGAAGCCGCCCTCCAGCTCGCGGTCGGTCGCAGGTTCGGGCAGCGCTTTCAGCTGAGAGACGACATGCTTGAGTATCTCGATTCTCTTAGCTGCGTCGGCATCGAGAGCGTTCTCGGCCCCACTCGCAGCCTCTACTTTAGCACGAACATCGTCGACAAAGGCTTGACGACCTTCTGGTGTCGCGGGTTGGACAGAGCGAGCAAAAAAGGGAGCAAGTTCAACAATGTGGTCGGTGAAAGAGCCGTCGACAAGCACGGTAATGGAGTCCGACACGATGCCGACGGGCACTGCCGCGCCGGTCGTCGCTGTTCCTGCTGCCGCTTCAGATGCCATGTCTACTTGCTGTTGACAAAGTTCGGATAGGATGAGGGGTGGGGCAGCGGCAGATGGAGGAAGTCAAGTGAGCTGCGATCCATTTCTTCCCAAAAGTGACTGTATTTCCAGTCTGAAAGATCTTCTTCCCAAAAACCGATGAAGCCACGTGACACAGATCTGCATTGACGCGTTCTTTTTTGTTTGGCTCACGCAACGCTCGGACGTCTGAAACGTCGTCGCAACAAGCTGAGCTTTCCCCGTTTTCGACGATCACCATCGACCTCAGCTGTCAACTCGTTCACGCATTCACGTCGCTCATCATGGTTCGCATCACGCTCAAGCCGCTCTCAGGCGGTACATTCCAGCTGGACGCCGAGCCAAATGACACCATCGCCACGCTCAAATCCAAGATCAACGAGCTCAAGGGCCATCCCGTAGAGTTGCAGAAGATCATCTTTTCCGGCAAGATTCTCACTGACGAAAAGACGATTGGAGAATGCAACATCAAGGAGAAGGACTTCCTCGTCGTCATGGTTTCCAAGCCAAAACCCGCACCTGCCGCACCAAAGGCTGCTCCCGCCGCTGCGGCTCCCGCATCCTCCTCCACAACTGCTCCCGCTGCCACATCGACTTCGGAAACATCAACCGCAAGCCCCGCCACTGCTCCCACAACCTCTTCGACAGACGAGCCTGGCTCTACCACCACCACAGCTTCGGCGACCTCGGCAGATGCCCCTGCAGCAGGTGCTGGGGAGCAACCATCGAGCGGCTCCGCTGCCTCATTCCTCTCGGGTTCTGCTCTGGAGGAGGCTATCAACAATCTGGTCGAGATGGGTGGATTCGAGCGCGAGCAGGTCCAACGGGCGATGCGTGCTGCATTCAACAACCCAGATCGTGCCTACGAATACCTTGTCACAGTGAGTAGCGTCAAGAACAGCGACATGCGCGTTTGAACCTGCATCCGCCACAGTCGCTGACACGTCTCTATCTCAATCAGGGCATTCCTGCCTCAGCAGCACAACCCGCAGCTGCGCCGGCAGCAGGCTCGGGAGCTGACGCTGGTGCTGGAGCTGGACCTGCGGCCGGAGCGGGCGGCGCTACGCCTGCCACACCTGCGCGCCCCGCGGTTAGCACAGGAACCTCTGCACCCGGAGCTCCTGCTGCGCAGCGGACAGGGAACCTTTTCGAAGCTGCGGCCGCTGCCGCCGGTAGTGGTGGAGCAGGAGGCGCTGGTACTGGCGCAGCCGGTGGAGGAGGCCTTGCTGCTCAACTGGCTGCCATGCGAGGTGCTGGTGGCGCAGGAGCTGGAGGCTTCGACCCAGGACAACTCTCGGCCGCCCAACAGATGCTGGGCAACCCTGCGATGATGGAACAATTGCAACACATCTTACAGCAGAACCCAGCTGCGATCCAACCGCTGCTCCAGCAGATTGCCCAGGCGAATCCAGCTCTCGCTCAAGCGATGGAGAACAACCCGGAAGAGGTCATGAACCGATTGCAAGCACTGATGGGCCCTCTACTCGGCCAAGGCGGGGAAGGCGCCGAGGGTCTGGAGGATCTGCTTGGTGGCGAAGGCATGGTACGTGTTAATTTGCCCCAGCATCTGCGCGCGTCAAAACTGTGACTAACAAAACGAACGATGACGCGTCGCACGCGCTGTCCCTCATTTGCTTTCGCAGCCTCAGACAGTCGAGCTGAGCGAAGAAGACAGAGCAAACGTCGAGCAAATGACTGGCCTTGGCATACCCGAGCAGGGCGCGCTCATGGCTTACCTCATGTGCGGACGCAACATCGAAATGGCCATCCAATATTACTTCGAAGTGAGTACCTTCGGGTTTTCGGAGTGAACAGAGACGCGTCCGTTTCTGAACACTTGTGACATTCTGCAGAACCCAGACGAGTTCAACGAGGAGCACTTCGAGGACTGATCTGCAGACTCAATCGGCGACTCAGAGTCTGGTTGGTGCTTCGCTACAGATAGACAGTTCATGAACCTGTGCGGCCCATTTATTCGACGGCAACATGGTGTCGCTTCTGGGTCAATCTCGTGTGACTTTCACTTGCCTTCAATGCAAATCTTTGATCTGTTCACCTTTCCACGTCGTCTCCCTTTGTGACGCCTGTGTGTCTGACACTCCAAGCGAAGATGATTGTCCTCGAGCGTTTCGTGAAGTCAAACTTGAACGGTCATTTAAATTGCAATGAATGCGCGTGCCTGTGTCGACTGCCCTCCCTTTCAGCTTGTGTCTGGCTCCTGTGGCCAACCCTACCTGAAAGACTGGCTGTAGTAAACCGCATCGAGCTTCATGCGAAAGTCGTTGTTTTCGTTGACCGATACCTCACAGAATCCGAATAGCCAGTTCTCGTTCCAAATCCGTTTGGCGGCCTGGTCGCGCTCCTCCTTCGACTTGGAGGCGTCGTCCCAATCAAAGCTGTTGGGGTCGCTTGGATCGTACCTGTTCCAGTCAATCAAGACATCGTACCGGATCTCCTCGAGTCTAGCAAGCACGTCTTTGACGGTCACGATTGGGCCGTCGTCCTTTCCTTTGCCCGTGCCTTCCACTGGTTCGATAGTCGCAAACACGAGATCAGGATCGCGTTCGTCGTGGGAGATGATGACTTCGAGTTCGGAAGAGGGCGGGTGCGTAGCGCACTCGTCCAGACGAGCTGGATCGATGCCTTCGTTGGGCTCGTCATTTTTCAGGGCTGCGGTGATGGCAGGGTTGATCTTGATAAAGTGGCCAAACTTGACATTGTCCTCCATACTCAAGGGGTCCCATCCGTCTTCTGGATCCAACATGTCCTGGAAAGAGTGGTTTCCCTCTTTGCACCGGCGGTTGTACTCTTGATCCTTTTCCGCGCAGATCTGGTCCGTTCGAGCCACCGCATCGTTGTGGATTTGCTCGAGCTGATCGTGAGTTGCGTGCTCAGCTTCGGAAACCTTGAACATCGTGACTGCCAAGATGAGGACCAAAAGTAGAGACAACCACGGCCACGTCGACTGGAGAATAGTCCTGGTGCTGCTCGATGGTCTCTGCAGTCGCATCAGGATGTCGAGGGCGTGGTGATCCTCTCGCGCGCATGCCGCACGGATGGGTGCGTGTAATTTGGCCTGGTCATCGAGCCTTATCACCGAGTCTAACACGCACTTGAACGATGAGGCGTTCTTCCGTCATTCAGAGCCGCCTTGCTGACCCTGGCGCGGACCTTTCGTCGGTAGCTGAAGGCAGCCATCCAAGCCCTGCGAGACTGTGATGGTTCTGTCCAGCTCGTGTCTGCGTGCGTCTGTGGAATTGAAGCACGACCGTTTCCCCCTCGCCAGCCGCCGCGCATCGGCCAAACCCATGCTTCCCAATGTACGCCCCTCCCTCCAGCAGTCGTCGAATCACCTCGACCGCATCATGAAAGCGGCGAGCTGGACAAGTCTTACATATTAGCTGAAACAACCGGACTGGGATGAGCAGCGACAAGCTGCGACCGTTCCTCGCGGGTGTTCCAGCTCAACTTTGCGGTTGGATCACGGAAAGACATCCCAAATGAGACGGGTAACTATGCTGGGCAACTCCATTTCATCTGGCCGACTCTTTCCTTCGAGGGCCGATTCTCATTTGACGTCCCTTGCCCTCTCCCAGCGTCCTGAAATTCGCTCATGGGCTGCGGATGACCTCCATCTGTCAGCATCAGAAGATCCACCTTCACTGCTCTTGCCCTGACCTTACTTCCTTCTTTTGCTGTCTCTTCCTTCGCATCCTAGACATGCTGCGTACATTCAAGGGGTCGTTGTACTGGGTCACGGTCTTTTTCCTTCCTTTCCTCACTGTCACAGCCGGCGATCAGCCAAGCAACGACTATGGACCAGCTCCACCTCCTGTGGCTCGAGGTAGGTGAAACTTACTGGCATGTCTTCAATCCATAACTGAGGCGCTGACAATATGCAAGCTCCTTCCCATTCTAGCCACGCAAGCACCGCCCTCATGGAACGATCTGCAGCTCCGTCAAGAGTCCAGTCTGAGCGATGGCAACAATGCGTTAGAAGAGCGGCAGGTCACTCTCACCGCCGGAGCTCGACCGACACCCATCTACATCCCCTTTGCAGATCCGAAAGTTCACTACGAGGCGAGCAGGCTACCAAAAGCTTGGCAGCAAAGCATCCTATCATACTGAACAGACTTGCATCCGTACAGGCGTGTTTCTGGGGAGTCGGTAACGCCGGACAAAGCGTGTACAAGGTGTGTTGCGAGTTGATTGATCTCGGCGCTCATGATCCACAATAACCTTGCTTCATTGAGAACCTAGGTGTTTGAGACGGCCAGCAACGGCAATCGTAAGTCCTCTTTCTCTCGAGCACCTCTACCGCGCAGGCTGCAAAGCTGATCTGAAGAGTCTCCTTCCCCCAGAATGGCAGGCGTATCTGTTGGAAGGGTAAGCTCGTGTGCTGCGCGATTGACCGCATCCAATCTGATAAGATTCACCTTCCCACAGCCCAATGGGTGCTTCGCTCTATCATGACCAGCTGACGACCGAAGTGAACGGCACATTGGAGACAGTCATCGCCAGTGCGACCTGCAAATATGATGCTCCCATCGAAAACAATGTCGCGGTCGCCGACTGCAATTGGATGGCGGTCATCAATCCCCCAGCAACATCGTGGTACAGCTACAGGTGAGCATCGAATCTGTTCAGAAACAGGTCGCTCTGGGACACGGCTGATCTCCTGGCTCTTCCTTCTCATGACTCATCGAATTTCAGGAAGTGAGTGGTGCTTCACCCACCTTCGGAAATTTCATGACTTTCATACTGATCACGCGGCTTCTTCGTTCTTACTCTGATGTTGTCCGACAGAGCCGAAATCACAGCAACATACACACCAGGCGTCTGCGATCTTCAGCTGGTCAAGAACAAGACGTGGAACATTGGGTCCGGGAACGGGACTTTCGACACAGACCCCGACACGGTTCCTGGCTCCTGGGCTGCTCGACATATGCAGCATTGGGCAGAAAGTGGGATCTGGCTTCTCGCCATCATCGGGCTGCTCAGCGTCATTGGCTTGGGAGTTCTATGAGGGGACTCAGGGCTGGGCAGCGTGCTTCAACCTGCTTCCTTCTTCCTCCTTTCACACGCATGTACAGCAACAAAGTATGGACACTAGGTACATTTCTCTGCCCTTCAAAAGGCCCACAGGTTCTGGCGAAACCTTTCCCTCTGACCACCTTCAGAAGTGCCGGCCAAAGCCAAGTCCTGCATCTGATAAGCGCCCAGACTGGTTCGGCAGGTCGCGCTGTCGAGATCGCCAAGGCCACTGTCGCTGCCAGCGGCCCTGACATGTGCTGGCAGGCACTCCGGTCGGATGCCAGCATGAGATCTGGTCCCCTTGACGCAAGGGCAAGCCAGCAAGCAATGCTCAGTCCTTCCCTTGGTGCTCCCGCAACACATGCGCCCTGTCAGCAGCAAGACCCATCCCACGTCCCTTTGTTCCTGACAGGTGACCCTCAACAGTCCAGAGCCTGTCAAGGTGTCAAGCCTCCATCTCATTTGCTGGCCGCCCTTTCTGTATACAGTATGTCGGCCCCTTCCGGCTGATCACAGGCTGACACTTTTTTCTTCTCACTTCTCGATGTGGCGCCTCGATCAGATGCTGACAACTTCATCTCACGGTCCGCTTCAGACGGAGCGCCGTAAAGACGCGTGGTTCCAAATCTCATCTGCGGACTGTTCATCCCGAGCAAGGAAGATGTCAAACTCCAATCGTTCACGAGCTCGTCAGTGTCCAGCGCATCACATCCCAATCATGCTCGACCGCCCACACAGATTTCGACAAGATGCTAGCATTCAGGAGGGGTCCGCGAGAGGGCATATAAGCAGCCTCCCTTCGCGAGGAAGGATGTCATGGTCCCCCTCACACCGGCAACACATTGGCATTCACACACATCTTCTCAAGACAAAACAGCATCTGATCTTTCAACGCTCGGCCAATCTCAGCCTTCCAAACATCTCTTCCAGTACCGACAATGGTCTCCATCTCCTCTACCACTGCAGCACCCTGCCCCCAGTCCTTCGCGAGCATGCGACCTTGCACCGAGTGCACCCACCACTTCGCAAACAACATCGGCCACGCTTTCTCCTCCTCCTCATCCTCGTCGTCGCGTGCGGTAGCATCTCTCCACCTGCCCTTCTCCCCCTCGCTGCCATACCAGCACGCCAACTCCTCCCGGATCATGAGCGTAGCCGCCGCAGCCCACTACTTCCCCGACGACCCCGAGGCCCTCGCCGCCGCTTCGTTCTGGGCCCAGTCATCGAACCTGATCGACACGGGCTACACGCACAAGAGCACTGCTGGCGACTGGCTGCCTCGCGGCTTTGACGAGATTGACGATGATTCGCGCTCCGACTTGGGTGCGCCCGAGGTCGACGAGGAGACGTGGAGCGCTCCTCCGCCCACGTACCACGAGACGATCACAGCTTCGCCGAGCAAGCATACTTGTGTTCTCGTTTCACCCACTACGGAGCTGGTGAGTCACTCGCGTCAGCCTCTAAGGGGGGGGAAAACAGCAAGCTGATGCTCTTCCATTTTCTATCTCTCTTGCCCAACCTCCAGCCTGCAGAAGCTGGCACCCTTGGCCTCTCGGTGAACAGCAGCGTCATCGATGTTCCCGACATCTCCACTTCCAGCAGCAGCAGCAGCAGCTCCTCCTCCTCTTCCTATCCCGCTTCCTCTTCTTCCTTTTGGTCACCCATCATCGGACCAAAGCCGCCCTCGCTCCTGTCCGTTGCCCTGTTCGGTGCCCGCCGGGCAAACGCGCGCGCGCAACGCCGAGCCGAACGAAGAGCTGCGCATCTCGACGAGCTGCATGATGCATGGGCTCGGGTGGGGATCAACACGCGCGAACGCCTTGCCCGGGGTGGCCTTGATGCTCTGCCGCCCTTTTTCGAGCACCCGCCTCGGTGTGGATTCCAGCAGATGCTCGACGAGCTTCCGCTCTGAGACCCAGACGCCGACACACATTCCTTTTTCTTCTTTCTGTTTTCTTTCGTGCACGCGTTGCCCTGCCGTCGCCTGCCTCTGTAGCCAGTTTGCTTGTTCTTATACTTGGGTACCACGTCACCAAATGTAGCCTCCTTGTCAGATTTGAGATTGTCCAGTGTGGGCATGTGTAATGGTGGGGTTTGCTCGGAAATTGAAGGCAGGCAAATGTGTTTGGGCATGCTCCAAGCCTTCTTTTATGGTGTGTGGATCCTTTCCACTCAGGTGCTTCGCGAGGGCAGTCGCTCCAGCTTGCCAGTCGCATCATGCGCACTTCAATCCTGCGAGTTGAGTCTGCACTCTGCCTCCTGATCGGAATGCATGCCTCCTGAGTGTGCTCAGAAGCGCCTCAAATTTATTAAGGTTGCCTCAGGTTTATTTATCCGGGCCGCCTTTCAACATCCAACTTGCCCACCCTGCAGCATCCGCAGCAAGAGTTGCGACCTGGGCAGACTGCACGACGGGGGCAACCTGACCAGCCTGCTGAATTCCTCCTGCCTGCACACATGGACAGAATTGAGAAGGAGAATGCAGATCTCCAAACATCTGCAAGGCGCGCC
The DNA here is from genome assembly GCA_001006505.1 of Tilletia horrida. Taxonomy (NCBI): domain Eukaryota; kingdom Fungi; phylum Basidiomycota; class Exobasidiomycetes; order Tilletiales; family Tilletiaceae; genus Tilletia; species Tilletia horrida. The sequence continues at coordinate 274,715 of LAXH01000002.1, forward strand.
GATGCACAGATGGAGAAGTGATCAAACAAGTCTGCAGAGCGTCTGTGGGGCATCGTTGGCGGGCACTCTTCATGAGGGCTTGTACAGCTGTGTCTACACGTGTAGACGCACACACAGATGCAGAAGCGAGTGCCACTTGCCAAGAGGGATCGAGTATGTAGAGTGCACTCCCTTTTGGGTAGGCGAGGTTTGCACACACTTGCTGATTCTTGCTCTGTCCTGCTTCGCAGAACTAACATTATTGGTTGACCCAAATATGGGACTGGGCCAATACTCACATTGCATAAGTTTGAGTGTGGGTGAATGAGCAGGGATGAGCCTTTCGCCCTGGTCGGAGCGCTTGCTGCTTTCCATCGACTCAGGAGGGTGGGGGAACAGAAGTGGTGACTGTGGCCGGTTTTGAGTGCAGTGCGGTTGGATCCAGTTTGGAAACTGACTTGTTGCAACAGGGACGCTGGTTTCAAACAATTCGGTGCATGAACAGGCCTGAGCATCTACTCGTGCCTCCTCACCCCCACTGCAAATGGAGAACATGCAGCAGAGAGAAAGAAGCTCATGGCTCACGTACCCCGCAACCTGCAGATCACCTCTTTGCCTCACCGCCTTCCCCTGCTAGTGCGCTGTGCAATGATGGATGCCGAGATCTGACCGCACTAGCACCGTTGTCTGCGTGTGGTCAAGGGACGGGACAGCCGGAAGCGCGTCCCCGCTCGCTCCCTTGTGCTCCAGCCCTGTCATGGCTTGCCCAATTCCTTTGCACAGATCGCGTGCCCTCTGCCGGCTGGCTGGTCTCGATATCTCGATCTCAGCAATCTGTGTGAACGATCATTCATTCAGCCATTCATTCATTCGTCTCTCTGCTCTTTTCCAAGAAGTGGGAACAAGGCTGTGCCTCATCTTTTCCTCTTAAACCGGACACACACGTCCCGCCCGCGCCGCCTGCCCTTCGCGCACACCACACTGCCTTCCACCATCGTTCTACCTCTTACTCTCGTCGTTCACCAACCTTCATTCCCATCGACAGCCTTGCGGACGCCGCGTGACCCCCCGAGTTTGCGCGTCACCTCACGCTGGCCTCAACTTGTCAACCTGTGAGTAAAGCAGATGAGGACCTAATCTCCAGCCCCGGGCACAGCATGGCACAGCACAGGATGGCACAGGATTGGCCCACCTCCCACTCTCATCTCCGCATGGACGGTGTTGGCTGCGTCATCGGCGAATTTTGTGGGTGAGCCAAGTGAAACATTCTTCGATGTTTTGGGTTGCGGAATCCCGCGCCTTCATTCCACTTTTGATCGAGAACCTCCTTCGCGCTGTGGCTCAATCCACTCTGTTGCTACTTGCGACGCATGCACTGTGGCATTATTGCATGCATGAATAATGCGCGCATACAGCCAAGCCAGCCAGCCAGCCAGCCGGACTCCCTTCCCTCTGCCCCCCCGGTGTATATAAACATCGTCTTTTGCTGTTGCTCATCTTCTCCCCTTCCCTCACCCACGACGCACGAAATACGACTCCCTCACGAATCGCACACTTCTTCATTCACGAAATCCTTCCAACTCTTGTGTTCAGAAACAACACAATTCACGACTTACAAACCCTCCCGCACTCAGTAATAGCCAAGAACACCAGGTCGTCTTGGTTTTTTGTCTCCAAGCCTCTTGTCAGTCTCATCTGTTGTCTGTTGTGAGTACTCGCAAGAGGCGCATGTGTTGGCTATGGCTGCATTCATCTCATCTTCCTATGTTTTGCTCTCTCTGTCCCTCTCATCCCACTTCCGTCATCCGCGTGCTTCCATTCTACCGGCTGCATCCGCTGGCTCGACCTGCACCGGGTCTCGCCCGTCTATAAAAATCCCTGGACTCCTCGCCATCCCATCCTCGATTGGTCTCACCTCCCACCTCCTCTTCTTTCACTTTGTGATACCCCAACTCGCTTTTCTTCTTCCTTTCTCTCCTCTTTAACTTGTCTCAGATACTACCACTCAACTCAACCCACAAACATGAAGCTCGTCTTCTTCTCCGCTGTCGTCTCCCTCGCCCTCTGCGCCGCCGCTAGCCCGGTCTCACCTGCCGAGCGATATGCCTCCGACCTTGCCGCCAAGCTCGGACTCGGCACTGTTTCTCTCGAGCGCAGCCCCATCGAAGCTGCTCCTGCTCAAGAGCGATCCGATGTCACTGGTGCCGAGACCCATGTGCCCATGGTCGAGCGCATCGTCGGAACCGTCTCTGTCACGCCTTACAAGACAGGCACACTCAAAGCAAAGGCCAAGGATGGTTCCCTCGTGAATGCCCGCTTCTCCACCTCCGCCCACGGTGTCGATGGCAAGCCCGTCCTGCTCACCGAGCTCAACGGCAAGCCCCTCCGCCCTCAATCGTTCACCTTCTCCACGGGGAACAGCAGCTTCATGGGCACCAAGCCGTCCAAGGGTGCATTCAAGGGCAGCAAGGACACCAAGTTCACCTACGGCCACCTCTCCCCCACCAGCCAGGACGGCAAGCAGTGTGTGGAGCCCATCGCGCTCGGTGTGACCAACAAGCCCCAGTTCATCACCAAGGATGACTGCAGCCGATCCGACGACTCGTCTCAGCTCTTCCAGTACTGGGAGCTCGTCGAGGTTCCCGACAAGACCGGCAAGACCACTCTGGTGAGTAATGCGCGTGCATGTAGCCCATCTTTACTCCTTCTTATCTCAGCGCGCATGCTGAACGTGATCATATGCTCTCTATCTCATAACAGTACCTGCAATTCGTTGGCGTTCCCCAGGGCAAGGGCTTCGAGAACGACTTCAAGGGCGACTATGCGCTCGTCAAGCGGACTGCCACCGTCGGCAAGGGCGACAACGCTGCTCAGGCCACCTACGTCGGTGTCGACTACCTCTACGGTCAAGCCGTCACCAACGCTTACCAGCTCGTCCTCGTTTAAGTGGCGATCCCCCGCATATACCGCGAGATTCTCAAGCCCACTCAACCACCTTTCATCCTTCACTTGTCTATTTCTTTTGTCTCTTCCCCACCTTTTTCCATTCCGACAAGTGGGACTGGGGATCGAAAAGGGCGGCGAAAGGGCGCGTGTGACAGTCAAACAACTTCGACATTCGACAAACCCCACCCTACGAAAAACGAACAATCGATACCTCAACACGGACAATAATTTACTTCCCTCGGCTCTCATCAACGTCACCTGCCCGAAGTCGATACCTCCTCACACACACCCTCGCAGCCCCCCCTTTGTCCTTCCCCGAAGACCCTTGTCAACCCAAGCCAACCGCACAATCTAAAGAAAGCCAAGCTCGAGACACCTTGCCCAGCCTTCAACAGCATCGATCACACGAACCCGCCCAAAGTCGAGTCACTCAACACAAGCAACTGTACATATATTTTCAAGAAATAACCCCCCCGCCCTCCCTCTTGTCTGGCCGGCTTCGAGAGCCTCTTGGCCTGCCGCGTTCAACCCTTGTTTCCCCCGCCGCTTCGTGACGAACGAGAAAATGAAATGTCATTGGTTTCCTTCCCCCAAAGTTCCCTGCCTCTGTCGTGACTCGTGTGATCCTTCCGCGTCGCTTTCTCAATCAAACTCAGCCGTATGCGAGGCAAGAAACGTGATGCAGGACTCCAATGCACATATGTAGTCTGCTGATGGAGACGGTGTTCCCCCCCAAAAAATGTCCATGCATTTATGGCATCTTCTAATCGAACGGAATCCGCCTGATACCCGACGCGCCCGCTCCTGCTACGACGGGCAGCTTCTTGGCGGGCAGTGCCGCCGCATCCGAGGAGGCGCCAGCCTGAGCAGCCGGACTCGAGCTCCATCCTTTGGCGCGGCCCAACTGGCCCGTCTCGGCCACGATCCGATGCCCACTGCCGGCACTACTCGGCGCCCCTTCCTTTGCCGATGCTACCAATGCAGCATTCGCAGCAGCGCCATATGCGCTCGGAACCGGGATTCCACAGCAGTCGCCCCATCCCGTCGTCCCGCCTTGCTGAGGAGCATCGACATTGTTCGTGATCACGGACGCGTGGGCATGCGAGTGTCCCGTCGGGACAGGCAGCGGCTTGCCCTGCGCGTCCAACACGACACTCTTCTTCACACTGCCGCTGTGCGAAGGAGCATGCGCATGCGCGCCGCCTCCACAGCACGCATCATCGTCCACCTCTGTCAGGTGCCGCTGCTGATATTCGCCATCTTGCTCGTCCGCAGCAAACGAGGCCGGGAAGGGCAAGATTTGTCCAAAGAGAAAGTGTTGCGCAACGGGAAGCTTGCCCACCACCTCTGCCTCTAGCATCTTCCACATGCCCTTCTCCACTTGTGCCCAGCTCTTGACCGAGGAAATGTCGTCCAGCATGGGCGAATGCCACCGGAGCGAGTTTGGCGAGGGCCCTCCGTTCCCTCCTGCTCCTCCTGGTATAGTCTTGATGGAGTGGAGCAGGGCAATCTGAGAGAGGTACATGTATTCGGACGGGTATTTCGATGGTGGAGACATCACGTCGGCAGCGTGAATCGACGACGGTCGAAGGTATGGGTGGTCTGGTTGGTAAGAAGGAAACACGGCGGGGGAGCATAAAAAGCAAATCAATACCTATCACACTTGCATAAAGACGCAAGGAGCAATGTAACTCACTGCTGAGCTGGGCGGCGCCTAGTAAGAAGGGCAAGAAGTGATAGTCGTCCAGCCCCCAGACGCCGTGCGAACCTGCGGGTTCGAGGAAGTAGGTCGCTTGTATGCGGCGCATGAGGAGGATATAAGACCAGAACACGCGGAGGAACAGATCTGGCCCGAGCTCTGAAAGCGGAACCAGTGCAGAGATGTGGCCGATGGGGTTTGACGCCGAGGAAGACTCGTTGAAGAGGCCAAGCTTGTACAGCATGAGTCTGAGCGAATGGGGCAAGGTCAGTATTTTTGCAAAGACTTTTGCAGATCACTTGGACGGTCACGTCACAGACTTACAGCCAGCAGACAAAATTGAGCTCCATCCCACTTCCATAATCGATTCTCCTCGCATTCCCCCAGCTCTCGTCAAAGTACGCCTTAAGCTCCACCCTCACCATCTTCTTCCACGCGCGCAGCGTCTCCTCGTCCTCTTCCCGATCTGCTAGGGCGGGGAAGAAGCTAGAATGAAGCTCTTCGGAGCGCGCTGTGACTTCGTTATAGAAATCACGGAAAGTGGGATTACCAAATCTGCCTTGGGCGGAGGCTGAGCCCGAGCCGGTGCTTCCTCCTGCGTTTTGGGAACGGGGTGGGTGAGCGTCCAGGATGGAGGCTACGACGGAGAGCAAGGCAAGCACGGCTTTGACACCAGTCGTATTCTGCGGTGGAGATGCAGAGCTGGACGATGCCTGAGGTGTAGTAACGTCTGCGGGGATCGGCACGCCGGTGATAGACGCTGCTCCCTGACGGAGGAAGGAGAGGAGGTCGGAGTGAGTTTGCGACGAGAGGAAGGCGGAGAGGTGGGCAGTCGTCACGATTCTCTTGCGCGGCGGCTGCGAGCTGGTCTTTGATGTTGAGGCGAGAGTGAAGGGCTGAATCTTTGTCGGTGGCACCTCGGGGTCGAATGGCATGGGCTTTGGCGTGCCTGTGATGGCTTGCTGTTCCTCTCTTTGCTGCGGCTCCTTGGGGGGTATGGGCTGCTTGCTGCCGCTTCTTGGCTTTGAGCGCAGAAGCGCTGCGAGAGCATCTCTCTGATTCTCAGAAGGCGCGTTCGTGACCGCTGTCGGTGACATTGCTAAGACAGTGGCGACGGTGGTGTGGATAGGTTGAGTGTTGGAGGTCAATGCTGTGCGAACGAGATTGACTGCGAGGGAGTGTTGGTCTCGGAGCCTTTTTGGAACAGAGCCACGTGACTGATCTCGGCCGAGAAGAAGAAAGCTTCGCCGAACGGCTTCCACCGCATCGACCATCCTTCCCGTCGCAACCTTTCCAACTCGTCCTTCTCATCGTGCTCACCCATTCCCATCACTAGCCCACAAGCACAAGTGAGAAGAAGATGAGCAGCTTCAGAGCGATCGACCTCGTCAAACCCTTCCTCGGCATCTTGCCGGAGGTCGCCGCCCCAGAACGGAAAGTCCCCTTCCAATCAAGAGTAGCATGGACTGCCATCGTACTCGGTATCTTCCTCGTCTCGTCCCAGATCCCTCTCTACGGTATCATGGCCTCAGACTCCTCTGACCCACTCTACTGGATGAGAGTCATCCTGGCGTCCAACAGAGGTACTCTAATGGAACTCGGAATCTCGCCCATCATCACATCCGGTATGATCATGCAGCTCCTCGCTGGTGCTCAACTTGTGGAAGTCGACTTCTCCCTCAAGGAAGACCGAGCTCTCTTTGGTGCAGCCCAGAAGCGTGAGTTCCTCCTTAGCTCCTCATGGGAAGTATCATGTTGAAATTGAATGCGTTCATTCTGCCTCACTACACAGTCTTCGCTGTTATCATCGCCCTCGGTCAAGCTACTGTCTACGTCCTCACAGGTCTATACGGCCAGCCCAAGGACCTCGGCGCCGGTGTCTGTCTGCTCCTCGTCCTCCAGCTGGTCGTCTCTGCCCTGATTGTCGTGCTTCTCGATGAGCTGCTCCAGAAGGGGTACGGTCTCGGCTCGGGTATCTCGCTCTTTATCGCTACCAACATCTGCGAAACCATCATCTGGAAGGCATTCTCCCCCACCACGGTCAACTCTGGCCGAGGTCCTGAGTTCGAGGGTGCCCTGGTCGCCCTTTTCCACCTTCTCTTTACCTGGAACGACAAGGGGCGCGCTCTCAAGGAGGCCTTCTACCGCGACCGACTGCCCAACGTCATGAACCTGCTCGCAACTTTGCTCGTCTTCCTGATCGTCATCTACCTCCAAGGTTTCCGCATCGAGATCCCCGTCAAGTCGAACAAGTTCCGTGGTCAACGCGGTACCTACCCCGTCAAGCTCTTCTACACCTCCAACATGCCCATCATGCTCGAGTCTGCCTTGACATCCAACGTTTTTATCATTTCGCAAATGCTGGACAACCGATTCCCCGACAACCTGTTCGTCAACCTGCTCGGTCGATGGGAAGCTATGGATGGTTCTGCCCAGAAGCACGCCGTCGCCGGTCTCTCGTACTACATGTCTCCCCCGCTCAACTTTAAGGAAGTCATCGGTGACCCTATCCACACTGCCATCTACATCGCCTTCACCCTGACGGCTTGCGCGCTCTTCTCCAAGACCTGGATCGAGGTTTCCGGCTCGGGCCCACGCGAGGTTGCCAAGCAGCTCAAGGAGAGCGGCATGGTCATGGCCGGTCACCGGGAGCAGAGCATGTACAAGGAGCTCAAGCGCGTCATCCCCACCGCTGCTGCATTTGGCGGTGCTACGATTGGTGCGCTCTCCGTATTTGCGGATCTGCTAGGCGCTCTTGGCAGCGGAACGGGTATCTTGCTAGCGGTCACGATCATCTACTCGTACTTCGAGACCAGCGTACGGGAAGCATCCGGCCTGGACATGGGTCCCATGGGCGACCTGATAGGTTAAGCAGGTGCCTTGATTGAAGGAACAAAGGAGCAACGGAGCGGAGGGCGCTCGAAAGAGGGCGGGTGGAGGAGCGAATCCGCGCTCTTTTCCTTTTCATCAACAATTCGGACTGTGGCGAAATACAACAAGAAGAGGCCACGGTGGAAGCAGTATGTGGCGGGGCTAGCAAGCTAGGAAACGATCGGAGAAGATCGTCAGGATACAACAAGCCATGCGGCATGGTGGCCGCAAGGAGAGGTCCAGCGCGGGCCAGAACCACCAAACCAAATCTAATTCTCCCCTCAACAGCCAAAGCAGACTCGCGGATGATTTCTGATCGTACACGAAACGGAGAGGAGAAGTTGGAAATCGCATTGAGAGGCCGCGGGCGATCCAAGGGTTTCTTTTTCCTTCTCCTTCCGCAGCGAACACACAATATGAATTACTTTCTGTCTCTGACTGACTGGGCCTTGTCTGTGTCTTTTGCGCTCGGTCTTATCTCCCTATCAGAGTACGGAAGTTGCTGACCATTCGCCTTTTGATGGGGACACGTGAAGGGCCTGCACAGACGCTGACACCACCTCCCTTGTTATTGGCCCAGATCAGGCATTACGCTTTCGATGTCGTGTGTGGTCAAGCCGTCGGAAGCTCCCTGGGCGTCGCGTCAACGAGCTGATGTTCAGAATGATCGCAGGGTGCTGATTCGTCCGGATACAGCAACAATCAGAGTTGACCAGTGGGAAGCTACAGCAGGAGTCACCCGCCGCCTCTTGCGAGCAAACTCTGGTGGTACCCAGGCAGCATGATAGCCGGGCGTGTCCAGGACCTCTTGCTCACGTCAAAGAATCTGTTGCGGTGATGTTCAGGCTCTCCTTGGTCTGTTCGGCCGCCTGGCGCGACCAGGATGAGACAGCTTGTGCACCGAGAAAGCGTGTCAAGTTGTGCTACATTTGTGCTCATGCCGGAGAAAGAGCTCGTTATCAAGAGTCCACAGGATGAAGGCGTTGCCGAACGAATGCATGAATGAATGAGCGAATGCTTAATTGCCACGTGGAAAGAAGCTGTTCTGAAGAGCCAGAAGCCCCTTGCTGCTTGCTTGGAGATGAAGCCCGAGGTTCGGTGCTGCTCATCTTGGCGTGTCTGAGCGCATGCATTCCCAACGGTCGTCTCTTCTCTCTCTCTCTCTCTCTCTCTCTCTCTCT
>LAXH01000002.1:283416-308495 GCA_001006505.1 Tilletia horrida
CGTAGCTCAGAGAGATAACGGGGAGTAGCGCACCCGACAGACGCGCGATAACAGCACCGCGGGCGCGTCTTGTTGGCTCAAAGTAAATCACAGCAAAGCAAACAGCACGTCGAACCCCCTTCGCAATCGAGACTCGCGATCCCATCCTTCCATCTTGTTTCTTCTGTTCGGCTGGACCGCGCAAACCTCGTCAACAACAAGAACCACTGCTCGTCTCCTTCATCTTGTTCCGCATCACTCTGCACTGGGTGTGTCTTTCCTTTCTCCCTCATCAAGCAACGCGCCTCATTCTCCTTGAGAGCACTGTCACAAAGGAGGCTCGCGTCGCTGCCAGCTCCTCCTTCAAACAGGCAACCAACCTCCATCGGATCACAGACAAAGGCAAAGACGCAGAAGGTCTGCCCTGCGCAAAATAGGCAGCATCCTGGCAACCCGGGAACGCGTGTCCTCAACGGTGAGCTGGGTCTGTTGCAACAATGTAAAGCGGAATGAGCACTCACTGATCGACGCGCCTGAATGTAGCGTGTTACTCCCAGCCTTTAACCTCCTTCCTTCCTGAACATGGCCGACTCGCCCGCTTCGACAATCTCGGACGCCAGCTCCTTCAGGACGGCGTCCACCTCAGCCGGTCTGTCGAGCTCCCAGATGGACGTCGCTATTCCACCAGACACTCTGGTCCTACCAGCTTTAGCAATCGACCCAACTAAACGCGATACCAGACCACAACCACACTCAGAGAAGACGGACGCTCCAGCTCCGGCATCACGCAAAAATCGCAAGTCAAGGAAAGCATCCAAGAGCAGCGCGAGCGGATACTCAAGCTCGACCTCATCCGTGCAAGACATGGAACCGGGACCATCCAGCCGCGCGACAGAGAGAAGACATCGTGCGCAGCATTCAAGCACCTCAGCTTCCTCCTCTTCCTTCGTTGCTTCCTCGGGCGGCTTCAATCCTGATTCTGCGCAGTTTGAAGACGCGGACGAGGGGTCAGACGCGCACTCCTATTCCTATGACAACTCGGGATTCATTGCGTCGTACTCAAGGTCTTCGCAAGGGCCCGCGAAAACATCTCATGATGTAGTACGGTCGAAACCAAGCAAGACTGCCAGGGCCCTGGCCGCTGCTGAACCCTACCCATCCGGCTCCCAACAACGGAGACCATCACACGACAGCGTAGCCTCGAGCACGACGTCGAACAAATCAACTTCTCGCAAGGCTGCTCAGGCCCAATCTGCCGAAGCTACTGCTGCACCGACCGGAGTCGCAAAGTCAAAGCCTTCCAAGACGAGCTTGAGAATAGCAGCGCAGGAAGCCGCCGTTGCTGCTGCGGCTGTTGTGGCTACCGCTGTGGAATCAGCGAGCAAAAGGAGAGAAAAGGGCCGGGGCGGAAGCAGGCAGGGAACAGGCGAAAGCGTGGCAGAGATGAGCGACGCTTCGGAACAGTCTCCTGCGCCACAAGGGAACAAGAACAAGAAACAAAAGGGAAAGCATGAGCGGCTTGGGACGGGCAGCATCTCTGATGCCTCAGACCTTGCAGCGCAAGATCAACGCAGTAGCCGAAAAGGTTCGGTGTCTTCGCAGAACGAGACCGGTCAGAAGGGCAAATGCAGTCGCAGAGGCTCGTCTGGCCGACCTGAGGTGATGGTGCTGAAGGAACGAATGACTGCCATCTCCGCTACGGGTAGCGCAGTGAAAGCGGCGGCAGAAGCAAAGAAGAACGATATTGCTCGACAGGCGACAACTTCCGGCAAGGGCAAGCGTGCGGCGAAAGAGTCTCCGCCAACAAGTGCTGAAGCAACATTTCAGAAAGCGCATGAGCGAGCGCTATCGAACTCGTCGTCCATCGACGATCGTGTCGCTTCAACCATCAGGACGCCTAGCAAGGTGTCAGGCCTACCTGCTCGGCCCAATGTGCCATTACCGCCCCGAGTCTGGGACAGTCAAACCGCTACTCCAATTGCTGCTAGTCGCGGGTCCATGTCAGATCCGCTCGCGACTCCACCTGCATCGAGCACGACCCCGCGGCGCTTCGACGGCACGCCCGCCAATGCTGTGCGATCTACTACGGAAGCCGAGGGAGGGGTCGTGAATGCGACTCCGACGATGGCTCGCTTCCGCGATACGCAAGCGAAAGATCAGAAGACGCCGACGCAAGCTCAGCAGTCAAATGCACATGGGCATGTGCAGGCTCATCAGCGGATGATGGATGGGTTGACTTTGGGCAATGCTGGTGCCCGGAAAGATTCGGCCCCATCGGCTGAGACGACTGACGCAACAAAGAAAACGTCGACATCATCGAATACGCGATCATACCTAGCTGCTGCTGCGGGGACATTGCCGAGCGCACCGCTCTCTGGAGGTGTCTATCTAGGCTCGCCCCGTCGACCACACACGGCAGGCGCAACATCTGGGTTCACCTCAAGTCCTGCCATGGGACCAAGGTACGCTCAGGCTAAGCGACAACAGCATTCATCTACGCTCCAGAGATTGGATTCTCTGCCTCAGACACAGCTGCAGGCTGCGCAAGTTCAGCTACAGGCGCAAATCCAAGCCCAGATGCTGGTTCATGCTCATGCACATGCACAAGCTCAGGCTCAGGCCCAAGCGCAAGTGCAGGCTCTTGCCCTGACGCATTCCAGACTCCTTGCACACTCTGTCGTGCAGCAACTCTCTGCTGAGAATGGGTCTGGGTCAGCGACTGCAGGCACAGTTTGGGACCCTTCGCTCTTAGATGCGGATCGGACGCCGGTGGGCAGACCGGATGTGGAGCAGTCGTCCTCGTCATTCTCGGAAACTCAATCGGTGTCGTATCCTGAGTCGGTGGCTCTGACGTCCGACTTGAGCGATGCGCCGACGCCTTTCGCTGGCTCGGAAACGGTTGAGACCGATACTACCTCGACATCAAATTCGAACCTGTCCTTCTCCAGAGCGACGCAGTCAACATCTGCTAGTGCGGAAGATTCCGAATCGGCTTCTGTAGCGGTATTGTCGAAACCTGACGCCGAAGGTCCAGTTGTCACTGTGATACACGAAGAGCCACAGGCGTCCAAGGCTGGAGAAGCAGATTTCGCCGACTCAACAGCATCCACGCCAAACCTGAGCCTTCAATCGAAGGCCACGCTCGATCCTTCTGCTGCTTCGTTCGAGCCATCGACGTTCTCGCTGCCCAAGAAGAAGTCGACAGGAAATCCGCTTTCCCTCTCGATCTGCACGTCCTTACCTGTGCCTCCTTCTGACGGTGATGAAGCGTCAGGACACATGAAAGCGGCCAGTCCGAGAGCGGCCGCATTCATACAGGCAATTCTGGCCGAAGCGAAGGAGATGGAAGAGTCTGCGGCTGCGGCGGCCGCGGCGGGCAGCTCTGCTTCGTCTGTAGTGGGAGACACCACCAGTTCCGCATTCAGCGAATCGGGTGCGTCGGGTCACTATGGTCGGGGCGGACCTGACTCGCCAACCCAGTTGCGCAACCTCGGTGGCCTTTTGGATGATTCACTCGCTCCGAAATACCCCATCGCGGGTCGGAGTGCCTCCTCTCGCTTCTTGCCATCGTTGAGACGGGGCTCTACAGGGATGTTCGAACATTCGTCACGGACAGCACCTCGGTATGCTCCAAGATCGGTCGCTGCTGCTACGGACGTAGGGGAAACAAATGAGCATCTGGCTGTGGGACCATCTTCTCAGTATCTCGGCTTGGCTCGGTCCTACGATTCTCGTGAGGCGAGGAGGACCTCGACGTCCTTGGTCTCGCCTTTGGAACCTGATCACACGGGAATGGAGCACGTTTCGGAATGGCTGACCAGGTCTCGATCAATCACTCCGAACAGTGCCTCTGGCGCTGGGCCGGCTTCGGTTGCTGATGTTTCCGATGTCGGCAGTACCGCGTCCTTGAGGAGAGACTCAGGGGTGGAAGCGAACGAGTTGGGCTTCGAATCGGGTCCCCACGGCTCAGGACGGACTTCGAAAGCACCATCCCGAGCGCAGAGTGTGCGAAGCGTGTCGGCAAGCTCGGATGGAGTGCAACTCCATTCTCGACTTGCTCTGGGCGGGTTCACGCCTCTTCATGCGGAAACCGGATCCTGGTCATACCCACCACAACAGCCCACTGATCCCGTTCTGTTGGCTGATACTTCCCAGAGGAGCGCCCAGCGAGAGCTTCAAGAGGCCGGTAATGCCCTTCATACGGCCACTCTGATGGGTTACAGCATGAATGCCATAGATGGTCAGAATGCTTCATCGGCTGCGGCGGCGGCGCAAGTCCAAGCGCAAGCATATGCGACTCAGCAAATCATATTCCAGCTTCGGCAGCAGCAAGCGCAGTTACAGATGGAACAACAGCGGCTGCAACAGCAAGCTGAGATGCAGATGACTCTGCAGAAGTTGTCGCAGCTTGGTGGTCATTTGGCGGCGGCGGCTGCGCCGCAACATGCCGGCGCGGGCAACTTTGGCGGCGCTGCTGGTCGAAGTGGCTCTTCGCAGTCACGCGGTGGGAATCATGCCAATCCAGCCAATTTGACGCTGCCATTCATGGCTGTTCCTATGACAGCTGCTTCGCCCGCTTCGTCGCTTTCTGCCTCGTCCCACGCTTCTTCAAACGCGCAAAGAATGGTCCAATCCACGCCTCCCAGGCAACACGACATCGCCACACCCCGCTCGATCGGAAAGCTACAAAACGCCATCGATTTCAGTATTCGACCATCGACGGCTCCGACTTTTGCTCTAACGTCGCATTTCGGCTCGGGTCCGCACCACGGTGATTCCTCCAACCCGCTCCTGTATATGGCTGCAGCTGCGGCTTCGCCTCAGAGACGAGGCAAAGGCGCTCGACCAAATACGTCTGCTTCGACATCTTCAGGAGGCAGTGGCACGCAGGGGCCAGCGCACGCCTTTGCTGTGGTGCCCCGAGGTGGGACGCGGATCAACCAATCGCCGACTGATCCGGTTTTCAATCCGGCCCATCGTGGCGGCAGTCGGCGAAGTTCTGGTAATCGGTCGCAAATCTCTGCGGCCGGTAGCATCGCTGGAACGTCTCCCTTGAAAGGCATATCTCCTCCATCTGCCTTTGGCACCGGTGTCCATTCTCCAATGGTCGGAAGTGAGGCTGGAGACCGCAGCACTTCCAAATCGGCGCCGCTCGGCTCTATCCATGAAGCTGCTTCGGGGCTGAGTGCTGTGGGCCAACCTCGATCGGCTTCGTCCACGATGTCGCTCCCAGCTGGGTTGACTACCAGCTCGAATTCATCCTCATCTTTGGCCAGCAACAGTCCTTCGCCTCCGGAGGGCGAGCAGTCGTCAAGGCAACGTCGTGGACCGAGGAGTGGTGCAGCGGCCGCGATTGCCATGACGGCTTAGATTCAAGATCGATTGCATCATAACATAGACAATTTCTACTTTCCTCCTCCCTCTCTCACTTTCTCTCTTCAAATCGTTTCGCCGGCTGGACGTGCAAGACAATTCGATCAGGGACTTGGAGGATCGACTCTTTTTCTTTTTACTTCTCTTCCTTCTCTTCGACCCATTCTCGGCCAACTCGTTCGATCTATCAATATACCACTCGGCCCAGGGAAGAACTCGGATGTCACAGCTTTCGACCCTTGCGAGCATTGTGAGCCGGTACCACAAGACGAGGCTTTGGTCGAAGCTGTTTCTGTGGTTCGTTCTTCTGGCCGAACGGAGAGAAGCGTCGCAGATTCTGGATGGATCCGTGACTCTATTGGCAACCTCTCGTCTCCTGTATACCTATGACCCGCCTCTTCTTTTGGACGCCGCTCCGAGATTCTCCTTTTCTTCACGCAGAGGCTTTTCCGACGGTTTCCCCCTTCCCCTCTGCCTCAGCCCATCCTCTCGCGCTTGCTCCTGTTCTCTGATTTTACTCTTCACCTCTTTGGGATTCTGACGGGGCGGGTGTCTGTTTTTCCACCGGGACACCAAAGAGAGCAGACACCTACCCCCTGGCTTGGGCACTCCGTTCTTACTTCTTTCTTCTGACCGCCGACACTCTGTACTGCATCCCTTCATACCAACCTGTCCCGGCCTGAATCTCATCCTCGATTCGCGCCTGGAGCGCGCGATGCTGAATCTGCATGCGCGCATGGAATGAATGAATGAATGAATACGACAGAATGAGAAGAACCTGAGAGACAAAGGGAAGCCCCAACCTGCGACATCTGACATCCATCTCTCGAGACGCAGCATACATGCAGCCATCCTCCACCACCCACCTCAGCTCGTCTTTTCCAGGGAATGGCAAGAGACCACTCACAATCGCCCAGTCAGGGCGCCTCGCGCAGGAGAAGAGACGAAGACGACCACATGTCCGTCTCGCCCGGTCCTTCCACGAGGCGGAATCAATCGCGTTCACGATCTCCATGGTCCCGATCTCCATCGTCATCACGAAGACCCAGTCCGCCGAGAAGAGAGACTGGGCGCAGTCATACCGGCAACGGCTGGGGTGACGAACATGCAGCTGGCTCTGCTGCTGCGAGAAGAGACGGCAGTCGAACGAGGGACTATGCCGATGCTGACGCCCAGCAGAGCAGAAGAGACAGAGCTGGGAGCGGGAGCAGGAGCGGAGGCGGTGCTGGTGGATGGGCCGATCCGAATCGAGCGCTTCCTCCTCATCTCAGCACAGCGCGCAACGGTGATGGCGCCCAAAACCCTGGCCGTGACCAACGGCGAGATCGAGACTACGATGAGCAAGATATCTCTGGGAGACGGTCCCGCTCGCCTGTTCCTAGCAGAAGCAGAGGCGAAAGAGATTCGGGCTGGGGCCGTGACGAAGAACGCAGATATGGCGGTCACGCCTTCGCTCCTGGAGGAGCCGATAGAACCAGTGGCCCAGGTTCGGATCGTGGCTGGGGCTCCGGTCGAGGCGGGCCCCATTCACAGAGAGATTCTGCATACTCAAACGGCCGCTTCGACGACCGAGATCGGGATCGACGCTGGGGATCAGGATCTCGCCCTGCTCTACCACCTCCTCCGCCTCGCGACCCTTATACTGTGTCTCAGCGTGAGATTGACGAGGCCGTCGACGACGGACGGGCAGTGCTGATAGAGGGCCTGACGTGCAACACACTCAAGCTGCATCTGGACAAAATTTTCACCGTGTACGGAGACGTCAGAGGTATCGACATGCCAATATGCAAGACATGTGGGTCATCTGTTCCTTTCCCTCTCCCTTTCCCTGGCCACAGATTTGCTCGCTGACTCTTCTCTTGCCCGTTGCATTCTTAGCGGGTCAAGCACGAGGCACAGCTGTGCTCGTTTATACCTCTTCCCGAGCCGCCGTTAAGGCAGCTTCGCACATGAACACCGGCCTTATCGACGGGCAGACGGTTGCCGTGAAGGTAGCCGACCTACGCCGAGAAGACGACACATATATGCCGTCGAGACGGTGAAGAGCGTGCTTACATGCGGTCTGAATTCCACTCAACACCAGCTGCGGTTTGCTTTACCCTCAACACCTTTCCGGGAAGATGGCCAATTCAACATCATCGGGCTCGTCAAATCGAGCCTCTGACTCCAGCATCGTTCTGACAACGTTTCGCACGCCAGCATGAAAGGTGCATTTGTTCCATTGTCTTCCGAAAGTAAACCTTGACACTGGAGTGGCCTATTACATATGCGCTTTTGAGCGCGGAAACCCCAGTCTCTGTCCCGTTCATCGTGACTCGAGTCCGTAAAAGAAATTTGAGAGGTAGAAAGCCCATTGTGAGGAAGCGTGCTTGACTGTTGGTGTGTTATAAACCGAGACGAAACTTGATTGAAGGGGCAGGCGATGAAGCAGCGCTCGGTGTCGTGAAGGGTTTAGGGTTGTCTTTTTTAATTGTGCTTCAACCCATCTGAGACACCGTGTCCGATGTCCGTGTCTAGTTGCAGATTCCCGTCGTCTTGTTGCAGGATCCACTGATGCAGCCGCCGTTCTGGTAGCACTTTGCGCCCTTTGCCTTCTTCGCATCGCAGGTTCCAGTGGGGGCGCGGGTGCCATTGCTGAGCAGCGGCTTGCGGCAGTAGCCCGACTGGCAGTTTGTGTTGGTGGTGCAGGTCGCACCGGAGGGCTTCAGAGTGGTGGTGGTGGAGGAGGAAGTCGTGGACGTCTTCGTGGTTGTGCTGGTCGTCTTGGTGGAAGTTGGGGTGGTGGTGGGCTTGCTGGTCGTGCTGGACTTGGTGGAAGAAGTGGAGGTGCTAGACTTAGTGGTGGTAGTCGACTTGGAGGTGGTAGTGGATGTGGACTTGGAGGTGGTACTGGTAGTCGTGGATGTAGACTTGGAGGTGGTGGTAGTGGATGTGGACTTGGAGGTGGTACTGGTAGTCGTAGCTGTAGACTTGGTAGTGGTGGTAGTCGTAGATGTCGTGTTCAGCGCGCATGTACCCGTGCTGATGCCGGCCTGAGCACCGACGCAGCGGGAACCGGGGACACAGTCGCCATCGACCGCGCAGGGGCTACCGTTAGGAGAAGCGTCGCACCAGAAGGAAACGTAGCAGACCCCGTTTTCACACACTCGCTTGCCGTTGATGCACGAATTGGAATAGCACTGGCTGTTCGCGGTGCAAAGCGCCTGGTAGCCGTAGTCGGTGCATTGACCAGCTTGGCAGAGACCCGAGGCGCAGGATGCATTGGAACTGCAGCGATCGCCTGGTGCACCGCGACAGATGTTCGACGAAGTGAGACAGCTGTTGGAAATGCAGTCACGGTTGCCACGGCAGAATCCTCCCATTTCGTTTTGCTGGCACGTAAAGGCGCTCGTGCAGGCGCCGGTCGAGCAATCGTTGTCGGTTCCGCAGGGGTTGCCGCCAGATCTGGCAGCGCAGAAGTAGTTGTCGTCGCTGTTGGGAGAGGCGCATATGCCACTGTGGCAGTTGTAGTTGGTGTCGCAGGGCGTGCCGACGGCAGCATACTGGCAGCGGCCATCGGTGCACAACCCTTCGTAACAATCGGCGTTGGCGGAGCACGTCTGGCCAATCGAAGGACCGGGCGCACAGCGGGAGACGGTCTCGCAAATGGCGCCATTACCGGGACAGATGTTGACGGGCATGATGCCGGCATCGCAGATGCCTGAGACACAGTCGGCGTTGGAAACGCAGAGGTCTCTGTACGCATATATTGGCGTGCCAACGGCGTCACAGCGGAAGATGTCTTCGTCGCAGAGCCCGGAGGAGCAGGCGCTGTTGACCTGGCAGAGGCGGCCGAAGTCTTGGAGGGTGCAAGTGCCGTTGACACACGCACCTGCTGTGCAGTCGGCGTCTGTGCCGCACGAGGCGCGGGTTGTGAGCAGAGTGGGAGGAGCGCGGTTGGAGCGAGAGATGAGGGATGCAGTGGTCACAGCAATGCAAGCCGCGAGGATGAGGGAGAGAGACTGTAGCCTGCGTGAGAGGATCATGTTGCTGTTTCCGAGTGGGGGCGGGATGGGAGGAGGAGTAGGAGGAAAAAGGAGGTTCGATAGGCAGAAGGGAAGAAAGAGCAGGTCAGGGTGAAGAGGCAATAATCAGAGGGCGTCTGCAGGAATGAAAACGGTGAGTATAAGTAGGGCTGGCCTCCTTCCTTCTCCTCCGGATCTGGCGACGGGAGTCTGGTTGCCAGTCTGTGGCCAGACCTGGCTTGGCTGTCAGGCACAAACAAGGTGCGGGCTTCATGAAGATGAACACTGCAGATCTGCAGATGTGAGCTGACTTCCGTCTGTCTTTCAAATTTGATCAATGCCCAGCAGAGAGCAGCGGAAGGGAGAACGAACCAGGCTCGGGCTCAAGAGCAACATGGTGGCTGGCTGGCTGGCTGGTCTGAGACGGGACTGGGGACAGGGACTTGAAATGGGATTTGCATGCAAGGCACAACCAATCAATCCTGAAGTGGCTGAAACTCACAAGGCAGACCCAAAGTCCAGCCGGATAAAGAATGAGAGCTCCCTGAGATGCCTCTGCCTCTGCCTCTGTCTCAGTCGTTGGCGGGAGTCTGAATTTTAAAACCACCTTTTGTTCCTGGAGCCCGGATCCGAACGACCCTCTGCCGTTGTGCGTCTTGCTTTTGATCGCGGCCCGCTCCAACTCTTGCCGCTGCAGTCTGCACCTGCATCTGCACAACGTGTCTGGTTGCAAGCAGAACCAGCAGCATGGACTGGGCCCCCGGTGGTCCGGAGAACTCCGGTTCCCAAAGCAGCAAGTCAGTCGCACGGCGCGACCACATTCTACATATCTCTCTCATCGTGTTTCACGCCTCTCAACTCGCATAAACATTCAATCACACCGGCTCATCGCACATTCCAAAACAAGGCAAGAAGTCCGTTGCATTTGTTGCGGCCTGTTTGTGGTGGTCGTTGTTGCTGCTGCTGCTGAAAAGATAGTTGCTCAGGTCGGGGGCCCGTAGCACTCGTTCCCATTCCGGCCCGAGTTCCGCTCGCCCTCTTCCGTGATGTCTGTGATGAATGACCAGGCGTAAGAGTGCGAATCATGGCTCCAGTGGCTGCTCAGCAGCGAGGCGTGTGTTCCGTCAACTGGGTGGGGCCGGTCAGATTGCGGATGCGGTGGCTGCAGCGTTGCGAACTGTTGCCGCGCCTCGATGCTCGCTTCATCCTCGCCGTACCCTTTGTGATCATATGGGTCATCATACAGGCCCACCCCACGTTCAGCATCAGCCGTCGGCACCAGCAGCAGGAGTCGGGACTAGAGACCTGAATCCCTCGGAGGGCGCACGCCTGTGTCAATAGACCCAAAATCGATAGCCCAGGAAAAACACGATAAAGATCAGTACGATCCCGCCGATCACGCAGCCGAGGATGATGCCCGCAGTGTGACTGTTGGTGAGAGAGTGAGGCTTGGTGCCCGGAGACATTTTTGTCCGCTTGTTGCCCTCCTGTAGTGACAGGAGCGAGTTGAATCCGTGGATCGCGAATGGAGTTGCAGAAGAGCCAGCCGACGATGGTGTTGGTGTGCCAGCACCTACTTCGACGCTCCTGATGGTTGAGCTCGCGCCGTGTTCGGAAAAGCTTGGCGCGGGCCAGCTAGCTGATACAGTAGAGCTCATCTGTGATGTTGAGTGAGGTGAAAGCGCACTGATGATTAGAAGAAGGAATTGAAGGAGCGTGAGCAATTAGCAAAAGAAGAGAGAGAAAGAGTGCAGCCCAGCCTGCTCGATTTGAGGGATGAGAAGGGAGAATGTGCGAGAAGAGAGAGTGAGATTGAGCTGGAAACTTGACCAGGGGATGGAGAAGAGAGCCTCCCCTTTTAAACACATTCTGAATGGCACTTGCTCGTCCGTTTACGCTGCATGGATCTGCTCATCTTCACATCAGAGGCACTGCTCTACCCGAGCAGACCTCGCGCCGGTGGGCTTGTCCACTACACTTCTGTGAATCACTTCTTCAGCCCAACCATGAGCCCCGTCCACGCTTGTCCCGAAGGACTAGCTTGCATCAACCAACTGGACTGCAAGGTGGTCGATCATTACGCCCCGAATGAATGGAGTCAAGTGCTGATTCATTGAGTTCCTATCGGCCGTATCAAGATGAAAGGGCCCTCCATAGGGCGACTGACGACTGTCGCCCCGGGCAGGGGTCGACCCAACTCGGCTCCAAAAGCGGAAACCACAACAACACCACCGCGACACAGCCAGGCATCTTCTCAACTCAATCGACGCAACCCACCCAACGTACGGATCCAAGGTCACGCAAGGCAGCGAAAGACACAGTCCTGAGCTAAGCAGCCAGCCAGCCAGTCACCGGTTCTCACCCGCCCCGGTCTCTCGTCCTCCTACTCCAGTTTCCAGCCCACAAGGGATGAGCACGCCCACATCAGCTTCAGCAAGTCATTCGGCATTCGGAATCAATACATACACAGGCGGTCACGGCATGGCAACCTCCTCATCAACAGCGACGCTCTCGCCCCCGCCCTCAACAACGTCTCCACCTCCCTCCTCTTCCAGCCTCGCGCACCATCAATTACCATCAGCAGGAGGAGTAGCAGCGGCGCCGTCGACATCGTCATCTTCATCGCAGTCTGGCATACCATCACATCTGCATCATCAACATCACCATCACCATCACCCAGCTGCGCCACCCTCGTTCTCCTCGTCGCTGTCCAGCTCGAATTCGGCCTCGAATTCGGCACCTGTCACGGGTCCGCCTTCTGTCCGATCCACAGCGGGATCTCCAAGACCAAAGTAAGCTTGATCCCTTTTCATGTCAATCCTCCTCCCCCTCTAAGCTCGCTCTTTTGATACGCTCTCTCTTTCGTCTTGGCTCCCTCCCGCACACAGATTCGATACAGATGCCCTCTCCTCGTTCCTGAAAACCCACCTCGCCTCCAAGCTCTCCACGGGGAGTATCACCTGGACGCGGGACAAGGACCGGAACAAGCAGGTCACGGCCGAGCTTGCGCAGAGTGCCAAGGCCAAGATGCTCGAGCTGGCGCCAAAGGGGTTCAAGTTTGTGGTTCAGGTGCAGCTGGTGGAGAATCTGGGGCAGGGTGGACGAGGTGAGTGTTTCCGGGTTGCCCTAGCGAGCAAGGAGACAGATCGTATCCGTTGCGGTTGGTAGCTCTACTGACGCTCGTCGCATCACGTTTGTTCTTTCCCTGCGGTTCCGCACCCTCAGGAGACATGGCGTGTCACTGGGAGGAGACAGATCAAGTCGTCCAAGAGCTGTTCAGCAACGTGAGTGTCATCTCGCTCCGAGATCCAGCCTTCTCCAACTTGTGCTGTTTGCTGATCATCCTCTTGTCTGCTACGGGAACCAACAGGACAGAATACTGTGTACGATAACGTGCTTTGCCATTCGGGCGTTCTAGACTGGAGGAGAAGAAGGGGAAACTGGCAACGTCCAAACACACACACACACACACAGCATTCATACACCATCCATCATCTGTTTTTTTTTCTGGTCTTCTCCCTTGCAAAATTGATACCCCATCTTGCTGCAGTACATTTGTTAGACAATGCGACGCAACTGCTCATCTTATAGACGTAAAGCTGCCTTCGCCCGTTGAGATTACTTGAATACGGTGCGTGGAGACTATACAACATGCAAACCAGGACAACGATTACTTCTTTCCCTTGCCGCCCTTCTTGGAGACGGGCTCGCTTCCTGGTCGGGCTTGTCTGCCTCCGACACTCATCCAGTCGAGATCGTCCATGTCAAAGCTGGCAGCGCGTCTGCGTGAGGTTGCGGCAGCCTCTTGAGTCGCGGCGGCGTCGGAATCAGCAGCGGGAGTGCTAGCCGCATCTGCTTTCGATGATGATGATGATGACGATGCCGTTTGATCCTTCTTCTTTCCTCCTGCCGCTTTTGCTGATGCAACCGATGTTGCTGAAGCTGAAGCTGGCTTTGACGGCGCAGCCGCAGGAGCAGCCGCAGGAGCAGCAGCAGCAGCAGACGCCATGACACCCGTATCGAACCTCTTCCTGAATCGACCCAATCGACCACTGACTCCCTCGTTTCCATCTTCTCCATCTCCACTGCCACCCGCGCCACCCAGTCTGCGGTCGGCCATGGCCGGGTTCCAGAGCGGGTGGTTGGTCGGGTCTCGGGTGAGTTTGGCTGTATGCCTGGGGGAGGTGGTCTGGAGCAGGATGGAGGAGCCGTCGGCGAGGATGGTGAGGGAGGGGAAAATCGGGATTGGTCTTGGGATGGGCCGGTTGGAGCTGCTCGACGATGATGATGCCGAGGACGACCGAGCGGAGGAGCTGAACGATCGTGAAGCTGAGGCCGATGAGCTCGCAGAGGCCGAGGCGGAAGAGCAGGAGAAGGTCGGTCTCTTGGAGTTTTTGAGGTCTGCGATCTGCTTGTTCCTGTTCTGTTTGATGGTCTCGTTCGAGCCGAGCTCGGTATCTGGCCGAATGCGAAGGGCTGGGCAGAAGAATAGACGAAAGGGCGACACGGTCAGCAAAGAAGAACCGCTACTGAACAATGCTTGCTAAATTGAAAGAGAAGGGACCTACAATAAGCGCCGGTGTCGTCCCTCCACTGTCCCTGGACAACGTTCCGTCTGAGAGTGTCCTCGACCTCTTGCGCATGTTTGACGTGCTCCTCATACTTTGCTGGGTCCGGGTCGGCCGCTCGGAATTGGGCTGCCGCAAAGGATCTCCATGCTTGGTAGGTGGCCTGGTCGTTTGCGAAAGTGACCTGGGAGGTGCGGAGGATGCGTCGGTAGAGATGGAGGAGATGGCTGCGCTGGGATGCACTGAGAGCACTCTGCCCTACGACACTCGACATCTTCGTTGCTGCGCTATGCTATGCTGCGATGAGTGAATGATCTTTCTTCTCAAGCTCACTGATGGAAGGGTGTGTAAGGTGGGAAGGAGTTGAGTGTAATCACGTGACTTGAATGCGGGAACGAGGCTGTGTTTTGTAATCGATCAGGCGTCGGCTAAAGTCCGGATAGATGATTACAACACTTGTAATGGCTCCTCACTGTTGGGCTGGCTGTGCCTGCTTGCCTGGCTGTGTGCCCCGGCTTGAAGCTTGACTCACCCACAAATTCCCCCTTCCTCACTCAGCATTCACTCATTCGCTCATCGTCCATCGATCGTTCCACCATCACCGTCACCCACCGCATATACAACGCACACACCCTCGAGCCTCAGCATGAGTCGCACCGCGGCACAACGAGGCAGCGCATTGTGAGTGTTGGACCTGCAGTGGGCACTAGGGCGACTTGTATCTCACATGTTCACTCACCATCCCTCATTCATTGATACCAGGCGCAAGAAGATCCGCATCCTCGTCGTCGCAGCAGACGGCCTCTCCAAGGTCAGTCATCATTCGTCCTTACACTTTCCGTCACAAAGCATCGCTGCTCATATGCTCTCTCTCTCCTTTCGTCACAACAGCGCGATGTCTTTCGATTGCCAGATCCATTCGCAATCGTCACCGTCGACGGAGAACAGACCCACTGCACATCGTACGTTGTCGCTATTCCCTCCCTTCTCAATACAGCAACATACATTGACCCCGTCTCTCGTTTTGGCTTCACCACAGTGTCATCAAGAAGACCCTCAGCCCATATTGGAGTGACGCCTTCGACGTGTAAGTCGCCATCATGCTGTGCCCAACCACATAGCAATACCACCATCAAAACTCACCCGCGCCGTCTCTTTTTCTTCATAGTGAGGTCACCGATGCTTCCATCCTCGCAGTCCAGGTCTTTGACCAGAAGAAGTTCAAGAAGAAGGACCAGGGCTTCCTCGGCGTCATCAACATCCGTGTTGCAGATGAACTCGATTTAGAACTCGGCGGCAAGAGTAAGTCTCCGGTCCACATGCTTCCTGTGACCTGACCTGCACACCTCATGCTCACACTTATCCTGAATTCCTACAGAGCTGATCACCCGCGATCTTAAACGTTCCAACGACAACCTCGTTGTCCACGGAAAGATCATCATCGAGCTCAACACCGACACATCCACCCCTATCCAGAACTCATCAACCTCGGTAAATGCCCTCTCCGGCCTCCTTGCCGCCGCCAGCATCTCCTCCACATCTCTTGCCTCGGCCACCCCAAGCACAGCCGCAGGCCCTTCCAACCCTTCGCCGAACGAGGGTGCCGATGCCAGCACCTCCCGCTTCCCACAATCTACCTCAGGTAGTCCAGCCACACCCGCTCATCCCGCCTCCAACTTACAACGCGCTTCCTCTGCCTCTGGCGCAGCCCTCAGTGCAACCTCAGCGGCTCACACCAACGACACTGCGAACGCTGCCTCTACGGGTACCCCTTCCCCAGGTCTCGGCGGCTCCGCATCGCCCGGCCCATCCGCACAGACCCAAGCGCAATCACAATCACAGCAGCTACCAACATCATCGGCAGCAGCATCAGCAGGTACGGTACCTACTACCAATCCTGCCGCGGCAGTTGCGGGTGCCAGCGCAGCCAACAATGCATGGAACGCCACCAACTCAAACACATCGCAGAACGACCCCAACTCGGACGAGTACGGGCCCCTGCCTCGTGGATGGGAACGTCGGGTTGATCAGTTGGGACGAACATACTATGTCGACCACAACACTCGGTCCACCACCTGGAACCGGCCTTCTCAGAATGCGAGTGCGAACAATGCCGCCCTCGCCAGCACCGCCGCTGCAGACCGGGCCCGACATGCCAACCGGGCGCTGGCCGATGAAGTCCTCGGAGTTGATGAATCCTCGAACGCCAGTCGGATTGGCACTCCTCAGCCTGGTGCTTCCTCCAGTGCTGCTGCTAACAGTCCAACCGTGATGTCCAATAGGGAGACCACTCAGGGCGGTGGACCCCTGCCGGCAGGATGGGAACAGCGCAACACACCCGAGGGTCGCCCGTACTTTGTTGACCACAATACAAGAACTACAACCTGGGTCGATCCCAGACGGCAGCAGATCCTCCGTGTCATGGGCCCCAACGGCCAAAACCTGCATGTCCAGCCCCAGAGCGTCAGCCAGCTGGGTCCCTTGCCCTCTGGATGGGAGATGCGTCTCACAGCCACCGCACGTGTCTACTTTGTCGACCACAACACAAAAACAACCACCTGGGACGATCCACGACTGCCCTCGAGTCTGGACCAGAACGTGCCCCAGTACAAGCGTGACTTCCGTCGCAAGCTGATCTACTTCCGCTCCCAGCCCGCGCTCCGCCCCATCCCTGGCCAGTGCCACATGAAGGTCCGCCGCTCGCACATCTTTGAGGACAGCTACACTCAGATCATGATGCAGGCTCCCAACGACCTGAAGAAACGGCTGATGATCAAGTTTGAAGGCGAGGATGGCCTGGACTACGGTGGATTGTCCCGAGAGTTCTTCTATCTGCTCTCGCACGAGATGTTCAACCCTTTCTACTGCTTGTTCGAGTACTCCGCTCAGGACAACTACACGCTCCAGATCAACCCTCACTCGGGCATCAACCCGGAGCATCTCAACTATTTCAAGTTCATCGGGCGAGTGCTTGGACTGGCGATCTTCCACCGCCGCTTCTTGGATGCATACTTTATCGTGTCGTTCTACAAGATGATTCTGAAGAAGAAGATCACGCTCGCCGATCTGGAGGCGGTCGATGCCGAATACCACCGCTCGCTTCAATGGATGCTGAACAACGATGTGACGGACACGGTGTATGAAACTTTCTCTACCGTCGAGGACACCTTTGGCGAGCACATCACTGTCGAGCTCAAGCCGGGCGGAGCGAACATTGAGGTAACCAACGAGAACAAGAAGGAGTATGTCGAGCTGATGACCGAGTGGCGCATCTCAAAGCGGGTCGAGGAGCAGTTCAAGGCATTCATGGGCGGATTCACCGAGCTGATCCCGCAAGACCTGATCAATGTGTTTGATGAGCGCGAGCTCGAGCTGCTGATCGGAGGCATGAGCGAGATTGATGTAGACGACTGGAAGCGGTTCACCGACTACCGCGGCTTTACCGAGCAGGACGAGGTTGTGCAGTGGTTCTGGCAGACGGTCCGAGCCTGGCCGCCGGAGCGCAAGTCGCGCCTGCTCCAGTTTGCCACGGGGACCTCGCGTATCCCTGTCAATGGGTTCAAGGACTTGCAGGGAAGCGATGGACCGAGAAGGTTCACGATTGAAAAGTCGGGCGAGGTCACGGCGTTGCCCAAGTCGCATACGTGCTTCAATCGGATCGACTTGCCGCCATATTCGTCCAAGGAGGATCTTGAGCGCAAGCTTATAATCGCTGTAGAGTGAGTGGCAGTTTTTGATCATGGCGCTTTGCGCGTAGGATTCAACTTGAAGATCGAGTATATGCTGACTATTGCACTGGTGTGCTTCTCGATAGGGAAACGATGGGCTTCGGTGTGGAGTGATTTCGACAAGCTGCCTGCTACTATTTTCTGGGCAGGCGAAGTGCCATGTGATGCATTGCATTACGACCTGCCTGATCGGGTATCTCGATGACGACTTTACTCTTTGAACCTTTCGATGACCTCGCATCCGATCTCCCCGTTATTCCCACCCTTCAGCCGCGCAGCGATTTGCAGATTTCCAGGCATCAGCCTGGGCAAACATCTCCGCCTTTTCACGTGGTCCTCGCTGGTCCATCCATCTCTTTCGCTATGTTTCTCGCCCCTTCCATCCTTCAATCTCTCAGCCCTGTAGACCTCGTCATTTCGTTTCTTCCCCCCTCTCTCTCTCTCCTCTCTTTGGTTTTCTACGATTGTGCGATGACAGACCGGGCCCAAAGTTTTGCTTTCGCGCTTCCTCAATACATCCTATCCATTGTTTTCCGTTGACATGCTTTATAGCATCGCAATTCGAATGCTGTAAGAAGTGATATGGATACAATCATTGGCACAAAACGCCGCTACCATTGATACCTTGAGATGCTTGTTCCTCCTTTGCTTTGCTTGCGCGGCCTACTAGGAGGAGGAGGTTCCGTGGCCACCGGAAGCTTTGGGAACTGAATTGTCCTGACTTGTCCATAGCGCATCTCCATCTGAAGATGACCGATCCCTGCTGTCTTCCTTGCTGGACAGTGAGCCCCCGCCAAAAGCCCGTTTGCTACGTTCATCCTCATCATCATCATCATCGTCGTCGTCGTCTTCATCCTCTCCGATGCCGTATTCGAGGTCCATCGCAAAGGCATCCTCATCATCCGCATCGAGAGGCTGGTAGAGACGCTCAAGCTCGCGCCGAGTCCGATATCTGCGTTCGGCATGGTACGCGAGGAACAGACCCAAGGCGGACCCGAGCATGTTTGCGACAATGTCGAAAAAGTCAAATGTCTTGTACTGCAAGACAAAGTCCCGGCGGGGGAAGGAAATGATCAGACTGAGGATGGTTCAGAAGGCATGGGTGGTAAGATATTTTGATCTCACTGGTAACAGGGACTGAACGAATTCGCTTCCTATCGAGCCGAAGAGAAAGCAAGTGATCGCTGAGAGGATCAGGGGGAAATGCCTCCAGAACCATATTCTTCTTGCAGACTGTAGCGAGAGATCGTGGGAAGATTCGTCAGACGAACTAGAGCATTGCCAATGCCTTACAGCAATCACAGCGAAGCAGAACCTACCTCGTCTACATCCCATATCCCATAAAAGAGCGCTGTGGCGAAAAAGAAGCCAAAGAAATGAAGGATCTGGCCAAAAGGAATGGCGGAAGGAGAACGTTCAGCCACATGCAATTGCTGCGATCAGATGCTTCGCAGATGGGTTTCGCGGAAAGGCCTTACCTTGTCGTCGATCGCGACATATTCCTGGGCATGAGGATGGAAGCTGTTCAGAAAGGGGGCAGAGCAGACCTGAAAAATTTCAGCTTCAAACGGACGCCAGTACACGCCAGACCGATCCCATGCTTCTGCCGCCATTCCTGTTTGACACTGCTTCACACTTTCAACCTACCCCAACAAACCCAAGAGGGTAAGATCAAGAACGTTCAACAGCACAAATGCGATCCGTAACCTGATCGGAAGTGCACCCGAGTTCGGATCTGGTCGGCTTTGTCTGTTGCCTGTGCAGCGAAGAGAAGGGATCCGAAGCGGTACACTTTTGAGCAGGATGCGTTGAATGCGAGATTTGGGAGTGTCGAGGGTGTCGCGCTCGACGGTCGGAGATCGGCCGTGGCTGCGACGGCGACTTCTGTCAGGCGGCGAGGAAGGCCCATGTTGGGACCGGTGGGAGTGTGAGGACATCCTCGGGGCTAGAACTGGGCCAGACCGTGCCCCTTTTGTTCGATGTTCCGTGCGGAAGGAGGATGCAGTGCAATCAAAGATGACAGGACGGAGCTGCCCATAAAGCATCTCATTGCTCTTCCCTTTGTTCACTCGCGCCCGTGGCGAACGATCACGTGAACGATTAAGGACACCTGTATGTACAACGCTGCTCGGTACGTGATTTTCCCTCGGCAGTCGTTCGTCTTTCGCGGTCGGAGATAACCTCTTCGCCTTGCAAAGGACGAGGCCATGCTGTTCAAGCCGTCGCTCTGCTTCTGCAAGGCTGAGGTGTGCCGACTGTGTGTCGGTAAATCCGAGGCGGTGGAGACGCATTGCCATTTGCCTCCCTCTACCTTTCGCCACCTGCAGCTCCACTCCAAACTCCACAAAGGAACCAGTTAGCATTTGCAGTCTGGACGAACACAATTTCGCGTAGGGCATGCGTTGTGCACAAACATATGTGGAGAGCACTGGGAGGTATAAAAGGTGTTCGTCCCTGAGCCAGATCCACGTCTGCACTAACATATCTTCATTCGGACTCGTTGCCAGGAGCTAAACTTCCTTCGTCTGTCCTCCTCAACTTCTTCTGATTATACAGTCTTTTGAACAGGATCTCTTCGACATGTCTCCAACTCCCAAATTCATCGGCACCCTCAAGGGCACCAAGAATGTCATCATCGGCGGTACTAGCGGTATGGGTTTCGCCGTCGCTCAAGGTCTCATTGAAGAAGGTGCTCACGTTGCAATCGGATCCAGCTCAGAAGAAAAGGTCAAGAAGGCCATCGAGCGACTGAACGATGCCTCAACACAATACAATGCTGACCCAAGTCGCGTTCAGGGCTATCCTGTCAGTGTGGCGGGCCCCGGCACAGAAGCGTCCTTGAACGAATTCTACAAGAAAATTGGCCCCTTCGACAATCTCATCTTCACTGCTGGTGTGCTCAATACCAAATCACTCGAAGAGACGACGTACGAGAGCATCGTCGCGACCGGCGATGTGCGATATGCAGGCGCGATTCTGGCTGTCAAGGCTGCTGTCGTCGGTGGATATCTGAAGGAAGGAGGTAGTGTGGTGTTCACCTCTGGCGCAGCATACCACGTTCCTCACCCAGGTTGGGCCGTCGTCAGTGGATTTTGCGGAGCCATGGTCTCTCTCACTCGTGCTCTCGCTGTCGATCTCAGGTACGTTCCAATCAGGAACTGAAGCTGATCACTGTCTAGCAAATGATGTCTGACTTATCACCCACCTTTTTCCCTCGGCAACAGCTCCAAGAACATTCGCGTCAACTGCATCTCCCTCGGTCCAGTCCGAACTGAGCTTTGGGGACCCATCGACGACGCGACAGCAAAGTATCTGGCCGACAAGACTGTCAATGGACGCGTCGCGCCTGTTGAGGAGCCCGTGATGACCTACCTCTCTGTGCTCAAGAACAAGAACATCAACGGCGAGATGATCAACGATGATGGAGGCTCTTTCACTTCTCGACCTCAGCCCAGCGCTTCATAGTGTAATCTTCTCTGCGTCTTTGTGGAATGTCCGTAGCAGTAACATAGTCCTCAAATGTACAGTGTTATTCGTGTCTTTGATCAGGATCCCGCCCGCTGGAGTGGTGGTGTGAGATCTGGCAAGAGAAGTTTCCTCCACCTTTCGGCACTCCACACCAAATTCTGACATGACGTTGATATTGCCGCTTGCTCAGCGCCGGGCAGTCCCTCGCACAGCGAGCATATTGTGACACCCGAGGGTAGGGGGGACCACTGCAAGGTTTATATGGAGACCGTTCCGCATTTCACATTTGAGGAAACTTCCCGTGTCTGTGTTCTCACTCACGTTCACGTACTGTAGCTGACTTTTCTCCTTCCCGTCAAGTTGTCTCATAGTCCCGGCGACGAATCTTCTCAATATGTCTCCAACTCCCAAGTACATCGGCACCCTCAAGGGCACCAAGAACGTCATCATCGGAGGTACCAGCGGCATCGGCTTCGCCGTCGCTCAAGGCCTGATCGAAGAAGGCGCATCCGTCGCGATTGGCTCCAGCTCGGAAGAAAAGGTCAAGAAGGCCATCGAGCGACTGAACGATGCTTCCACCCAATACAATGCGGACCCAAGTCGGGTCCAAGGATACCCCGTCAGCGTCTCTGGCCCCGGCACAGAGGCAGCCCTGAACGAGTTTTACAAGAAAATCGGACCTTTCGATAACCTCATCTTCACCGCGGGCATCCTCAACGTCAAACCTCTCGAACAGACGACGTATGAGACTATCGTTGCATCTGGCGACATCCGGTACGCGGGCGCCATCTTGGCCGTCAAGGCCGCTGTGGTTGGCGGCTTCTTGAAGGAAGGAGGTAGCGTCGTCTTCACCTCGGGTGCAGCATGGCATGTGCCTAGTCCGGGCTGGGCCGTCGTGAGCGGGTTCTGCGGTGCCATGTTCTCCCTGACGCGTGGCCTTGCTGTTGATCTGAGGTACGTCTAAACGCGCTGAGGCGCTCAGACCAAGGTGTTCAAACTTGTCCGTTTCCCACCAAAACAGCTCGAAGGACATCCGCGTAAACTGCATCGCTCCCGGACCTGTCAAGACCGAGCTCTGGGGCGCCATCAGCGACGACCAAGCCAAGGCGATCGCCAACAAGACTCTTAACGGCCGAATTGCGCCCGTCGAGGAACCTGTCATGACGTACCTCTCTGTGCTCAAGAACAAGAATATCAATGGCGAGATGATCAACGACGACGGAGGCTCTTTCACCCCTCGTCCTCAACCTAGAATATAGTTTGTCATTCGCTCAAGTCAGGCCCTTCTTTGAGGTCCTCAGCCTGTCTGCACTGATGTAATTTCAAATGCCATTCTTTATCGACGAGGATGCAAAACCACCCGGTTTCTGTGCTGCCGTAACTATCGCGACGTTGAGACAGTGACCAGGGAAGTGCGCGGGATTGACTGGGAGAGTAGCTTGTTGCGGTCGTTTTGAATGCTGGAAGGATTTGAACGGAACCCGCTTTTATTCGCATCTTGTCCGTGGTTGATTCGTAAACATGAAGAGAAATCCTAGCGATCTGGGAGAACATGGTGCAGAGTCGGATGAAGCATTCAGCAGCACGCAACACATTGCTCATTGCTCGTTGCAGACAGGACAAGCACTGGTTCAGACGAAGAGAGGGCGAAAATGTCAGTCGCACTCGGTCCGAAGCATCTACAAAAGCCAACCAGGAAAGCGTGACGGTCGGAGGAGCTGCATCAGTGTTAGACCGCGATGTATGCTATTGGAATGAGTAGGATTCAGTCTGATGGTCGCCCACTTTCACTTGCGCAAATGTGACAGCTCAACGGCATCAAGCTGGAAGACGCAGAAAGACATGCTGCAGCGAAGCAACCATCCCAGCGCTGCCGATCTCCCAATGTGGCAGCCCGTGCAATCCTCTCGTATCTAGCCACCATGGCATCCGATGGAACCCTGCCGCTGACGGTGTCCTTCCCCAACTGACCAATGAACCAAGGCTTTGAAGAATCGTGATGTGAATTACAGGGATCATGGGGACTGCAGAGAGCGTGTCTCACAGCCGAAGAAATGGTGCGCGTTGGGCATGGTGCAGACCGATCGATGGTGCGTACAAAACATGGGTGGTTGCAGGAACGAGGTGACTTGCGAGGTCGTACATGGTCGAGAGGTGGGCGAGTTTATACGCTGGCGAGCGGTGTGGGCTCAACGAACTCTGAGGACTTGACCTTGGCACCAGTGTCCTCCGCACCAACATTGGCCGCACCACCGTGCAGCTCGAGCAGCTTGGTCAGGTCGGCCTTGGGGCTCTTGATCACCTTCACCTTGCGCACGTAGACATCCTTGAGCGGGTAGATGCCCTGGGAAGCCTTCTCGATCTCCCGGCCCATGGCCTCAGGGATCAGCTTGGCGACGAGCTCCTTCAGGTCGCAGCTGGTCGATTCCCGCTGAACAATCTCAAAGATCTTTTGTCGGATGGCGCGGATCTGGGCAGTTTGGGCGTAGGTGGTCTTGCGGACCTGGTTGGGGCGCCTGCGGGTGAAGGCAATGACGAAGAGGCGAAGGACGTAGCCGTCAGTTGTCTTGACGTCGACGTGGGCCTCGATGAGGGACTGCCACTTGCGGGCGAGGGAGCGGAGCTTGTCCGAGGTGAAGTCCATGCCGGCAAAGTTGGTCAGGCATGTTCGGCCTTGGATGTGGTCGATTCGGAGGGAGAACTTGCGGAACGCTTGCTCGTCGTCCTTGTTCAGGTCGGCGAGGGAGAGCTCCAGCTTTCGGCCCTGAAGAGCATCGTTGGCGTTCTCTGTTGGAATGGCAGGTCAAGGAACGGGGAGCGGGAACCAGGTCAGTGCAACTGAACGAGGCCCGTTCAAGCAGTAGACGGGGCAGAGCTGAGCACTCACTCAGACCCTGGGATCGGTTGACGAGTGTCTTTCCAACATTTCTTTGCTCGAAGAAGATGGGAGCCTTGATGTTGTACCAGTCCTTGCGGGTGAAGGGGTCGACGGCGCGCTTCTTGCCGCCCTTGCCCTTGCCCAACTTCTTGTTCTTACCGATAGCCATGGGGTGTCGTTCTTCTTACTTGGTCGAGCGAGTGAGAAGAAGGATGGATGGGTCTTGATGAATCCGCTGGCGTGAGGTCGATGGCGAGAATTCTGCTGCTGCGAATGCGAGGTGTCTGCCAGCGTCTCAAAGTGGAGGTGCAACCCTTCCGACAATTTCAGAAGATTTGTTCACGTGATCAGCCATATGGTGAGGTTGGGTGGCGTCAAAGCGGTCTGTGGTTCCCACGGTAGGAGTTGCAACACGTGACAAAAAACTGCCGGTGAGTGACTCGGCCGAGCTCTCGGTGCCAAAATTTCGACAGGGTGTCGCGCGAGGAAACCTCAATTGAGACACCGGATCGCCCAACACAGCCTTGCCCGCATGCTACCCCCGAAGATTCGTCCAGCGAGGTGTCGTGAGAGGAGCCGATTGATGAGCCTCCACGGACTCAAGAGACCACGGCGCAGGCACCACGCAGGGCGATACAACGATGCGATTGAATTTGTGTTTCTTTAAGGATGATGAATGCTACAACACGATTGAACCAAGCCCAGCATAACTTGAAGGATAAAGAACGCGTACCACCGGGCAACCTCGCTGCGCTATGCGGTAGCGAGGGGTGCGGCAGACTCGGCCTGCTGCGCCTTGGCCTTCTGCAACAGCGCGTCGGCTTCCCTGATGCTGTCTTCCTTGCCGGTGGCCCGGAGCTGCTTCTCCTTGAGGCGCAGGATGTGGTCGTTGAGGTAGTAGTTGCTCAGGGCTGCTGTGGACAGGTGCTGTGCTCCCGCAATCTTGCCAAGGCATCGCGAGGTGTTGCAGTGGCAGTCGAAGGGCTGGTTCATGTTCCACTCCGAAGATGGGTAGACTGTCGGAATCGCGCGGGAAAGGGGAAAGAGGACATCAGCTCGTGCGCGTAGTTTGGGGGGGGGG
>LAXH01000002.1:308551-328904 GCA_001006505.1 Tilletia horrida
TTACAGAATGTCAAGGTCTCGCCTGCGCGAATGTCGCGCTCCGCGATGGCCACGCGCGTCTCAGGGGCTCCGGAGACGACGAATCTAACGGAAGGGTCGCACGAGTGGTTGCAGTAGAACAGACTGGGCGGGGGTAGTCAAACAGCAGAAATGCAACGTCAGCCCTTCCCCATCGCATGTGCGTGATAGGCCCGAGCTTAGCTACTCACTCGCTGTTGATCTCGATGTGGTCTGATTCCGACACCTGCACCGTGCTAAATCGAATGTCGTTCGAGGTGGTCGCCGAGTCAAACGGAGCGATGACAGAGTTCTTAGGGAAGTCGCGCATGGCTACGAGGTAGGAGCGGTACGAGCCGGGCTCAAAGTGTACCTCGAAGAGACCCGGGTGGGAGGGCTTGTAGCCTTTGGAGGCCTCGGTAGCGTCTCCGTTGGCGAGGTGGGCAGAGTATGCGACGGGCATTGTAGGATACTGTTGGGCTCGGGATGTGGTTGGGCGGAGCAAAGGAGCGAAGGGCGAGCTATGGCAGCTTGGAAGAAGATGCAGCAGTGCTGTTGGAGCAGAGTCGCAGCAGACAGATGAGAAGGGAAGGGTGAATTAGTAGCAAGAGGGAATGGATGTTGGCCGTGCGGCCTTATAAACGGGACAAGCTGAATGATGAGTGTCTCAGATCCGACATAGCCACATTCCAGGAAAGCCATCATGTTTCCGGCTTCCGCGCTGTCATCTCTCTGTCCAACACTTGATCAGTCACTCGACACCCTCGTTCTCAAGGAAGGTGTCATTTTCTGGGCGTTGTTCAAGCCTCGCTCCCGAGCTCTCTCTTTGAGCTTGCTCGTCTTCCGGCCTCTTGACACTGCTTTCAGCTCAGACCGGCTCAGCTTGGCTTGAAGGCCCACTTCGCCTCGGCTTCCTCATGATGCCGACAGCTGAAGCATGACTCCTGCTCGAGCTCCACCATGCTCCATCGACTGATCACTGCCCCACCCTCGTCCCTCCGCTCTCCATTCTTCCCGAAACCTGACAGCCACGTTTCGGCAAGTAAAAACCCACATCTGTTTTCCCCGCGTGAAGCTTAGCGGCAAATTACCACTGCAATGGAATCATGAGAGTTGCCCCGGCGTCTCAATCAGGGGGTCCATGAATCATCTAGGACAACGAGATCCTATTTGGAGCTAACATCCAGGTGCACATGCGCAACAGGTCATGGATGAGAAACTGAGAAGGACGCAGCGCTTCCTTGAGAACGCCAAGATTCACTACTGGTTGCCAGCGCGAGCTGGACAAAAGACATGATCAATTCGTCAAGACAAGTGCACATAATGCTCTAAATGTGGAGAGATGAGGAGAAGGGTGAAAAATTGGGGACAGACTTGCTGCCCACTCGCAGCCGCAGGATGTTTCTTCTTATGAAGCCTCAGACTCGGAAGGCAGCTCCATCATTGGTGAGAGCACAATGTGGGCTGCAGCAGAGACCTTGGGAGGCGCCGGTGCCGTGGTCGAAATCTTGTCCAACGTCGCTCTGATCTTTTCGCTCTGAGATAATGGTGCTTCGGGCTTGACCCCACCCTCACCGTCGTCGCTGATCGATTGAGGTGATTGCGCAGTGATCCTCGCGGCCTTGAGCGCGGATACCAGCGAGGAGATACCGCCGCCTGCTTCTTGATTTGCTGCTGCCGCTGGCTCGTCGGGCTTTGGCAGCGAGACACTCGATCCCCCTTCCGCCGGCGAGACACTGATCGATCCCGACGCAGGTGATGCTACACTGAGACTGCTTGAAGAAGCGCCTGAGCTCAAGGTCCGCGACTTCGATCCGGACCCAGCCCGCTTGAATTTTTGGACTGCCCTTGCAATCGTGCTGCAGGTTGTAGATGATGATGTCAGTCTTGCCTCGCAGCTACGAAGTAATGACTGGTCCGAATGCGAACTCACAAAACACTGGTGATCTTGCAGATGGCCCTCTCCAGCTCTTCCTCCGTGATCTCCTGGACGACCGTCGCCAAGTTCTCCTCCACACTGACGAGAGGATAAGTCCCATCGTAGGTGACCCAAGGGTGAGCTCGAGCCTCTGCGATCCCATATCTGGTCTGCGGGTCCTTCCGAAGGAGGCCTTGGAGCAGATCTAATAGCTGTGGTGATAGATGCGATGGGTATACAGGTCTGAACAGGAAGTCGGTCGTCAAAACACTTGTCATCAACTGCGTCAAATTTCCGAGACTCTCAGAGAACTCACTCATCATTCTTGATACACTCATAAAGATCGAGGATTTGCGACTTTTCAAAGGGCAGTCTGCCCACCACCATACAATACAGTGTGACTCCTGTGAGAAGTTCAACACGTGGACATGTGAGCTTGTTGCGCAGATATGCTACTGTCCTGGTCTGTATCACTTACCAAGTGCCCAGATGTCATCAGCCATTGCGTGCATATCCCCACTTCCGGCTGATCAGAACAATGCACAAATCAGGAAGTCAGTCAATGCGTACAGCAACGAGCCATGGCGGGCAGGAAGGTATGCCTCACCTGTGCACAACTCCGGGCTCATAAAGGCAGGCGTACCAGCGCTCTTTGCCATCTTCTCCTCGTCCGGCTTCATGAAGATCTCAGAGACGCCGAAGTCGACAATCTTACAGATCTGCCTGTTGTTCGTCAAGAGGACGTTGTCCGGCTTGATCTGAGATTGGGTGCATAAAACATTTCAGCATGGGGGAACAGAGCTGAAGGGGATGCATAGACTCACGTCACGATGTACAATCTCGTTCGAGTGAAGGTATCTGCGGGGGAACAGGAGTGATTAAAGTCAGTGGTCGGAAAGGAGAGACAACCTTTTTCAGCAGGTAAAGATTGAGGTACTGACTCAATACCCAATAGCGTCTGAGCAAAGTATTCTCGCGCGACGTCTTCATTGAGCGACTCGCTTTGTTCATGCATCGACACATCAATGACAGGACCGTCTCTGCATGGCGTGGATCCTCAAGGTCAGTCCGAGTTTTGGCTGCACATGCACAGTCGTCATACTCACGGACAGTTCTCGAACACCATGTAGAGGCCGTCTTGAGTGGGATCGTCCAGGACCTCGTACAATTTGACCACGTTTGGATGATGGAGTTTCTTCAAGATGGCAATCTCGTGCCTGATCAAGAAAAGCGGATCGTTTTCCAAGGTCGATTTGCGGGTAGGAGAAGGCGTTGGCGCGGGCTGTCCGGCAGCAGCTGCAGCTGCGGCCGATGTGTACTGAGCCGCGCTTTGTGGATCCAACGAGAATCCAGCTCGTTGGGGTGTACTCGAGCCTCCGACATGCCCACCTCCCCTCCCTCCGGCTCCACCACCTCGCCCACCTCTCATTCTGGCCATCTTCCTCATATTGGCCGCCCGATACGTCCTTCTCATTTTCGCCTTGCCGATCTCCTTGATCGCAAACGTCATCTCAGGGTCATCGACCAGCTCCGCGTGGTAAACTGTGCCATATGCGCCTCGCCCGACTTGACGAAGCATGCGGTACTGGTTGAGTGTCCGAGACCCATCTGCGTTGATCTCGGTACGGGCATTGAGTGTCTCGCGGTAGGAGTAGGAGAAGGACGAATTTGCGGTTGGGGTGGGACTGCCATGGATGATTTTGGTCGGAGCTGTAGAGTTGTGAGGTTGTGCAGCGGCCTCAGAAGACGATCCGGATGCCGGTGTACTTGATTCAGCGTTCGGTTCTGTTGATTGAGCCCCTCCGAGACCGGCAGAGACCGAGGAGGAGGCAGAGAGATGCCGATGATGTTGAGCCTGCTGCTGCGATCGAGCGTAGGCATCGTGTGCTTTCCGATCGTGGGCGGGAGAAGGAACGGGGGCAACACCTAGCGAGGAGGCAATCGACGACGTAGATAATGTTCGATGGTGCGCTGGAGAGTTCAGAAGGGTGCCCGGGTTCTGTTGAGGAGTAGAGGGGAAGGAAGACATGGTTGGAGAAGGCGAGATAACGGTGTGAGAGCCATATCGAGCGCTTGTTGTCTTGGTCTGATCTGGCACATTGCCGCTGAGAACGGAGGAGGAAGAGGCCGCGGTAAATACCGACTCATTTGCGGTGTCTGCGCTGTTGTATCGCGAAGATGAGGACGAAGCGAGAGTGCTGATGGTGTCGTTGCGCACAGGAGGCTGTCTATGTTGTTGTTGCTGCTGCTGCTGCTGCCGTTGTCTGGGACTCCTCCGAGCGGCGAGAGGGTTGTTCCTGGTCAAAGGTGTCTCTGGAGGACCGTCATCTTCGATATTGTCGTCTGGCGAGCAGCTGAGGGTGAACGGAGCTGGTGACTGAGCTGTGACTGTGGATGGTGAAGCTGATATCTCGATTGGAGATGATGAGGTCACCACCTCGTTCGCAGCGAGGGAAATTGGATCGAGACATTGCTCAGGTGACGACGACAGGATCTCGAGAGGAGGAGTGGGAGGAGGAGGCGGGGCTGCCATCGTTGATGTCCCTTGAGACGAGGCTGAGATCTCAAGGCTCCACAAACTTGTGTTGGGATGCGTCGCTTGTTGTACTCGTATGCTGCTGCCAAGAGACGGAAGGTGATCCAACTTTCAGTTGGCGTCTTGCTTCACGTGACTTTGGCCTCAACGTCAAATATAGAGAGAGCTGATAACAGCGGAGATAATACGGGTGTTATCTCCGGCTCAAGAATTTTGAATCTGGGACCCAACTTCCAAGTCGTCCAACATCATCTTGCAACATTACCATTCCCTTGTCGAGGAGTCGCAGTCAAGATGACAACGCCAGTCAATCTTCAGACAGAGCCCAAGCTCTTCCGTCGGCTGTCACAGGTGCGGAATGTCATTTTGGTCCTGTCCGGAAAGGGAGGTGTAGGCAAATCATCAGTCACTACTCAGCTGGCTCTCAGCCTTGCCTCAACCCCGATTGTCTCGAGCACCGGCGAATCAAGGCTGCCCAATGTCGGTGTCCTCGACGTCGACCTCACCGGTCCTTCTATCCCGCGCATGCTCGGTCTCGACCAACACACTGTCAAGCAGAGCTCAGACGGCTGGGTACCCGTCTACCTCGATCCCGCCAACTTTGCAACTTCATCCTCCGCATCACCAACACCCGCACAGCCCAATCTGGGGGTCATGTCGGTGGGATTCCTGTTGAGAAGCAAGAATGACTCGGTGGTGTGGCGAGGTCCGAAGAAGAATGCTATGATCAGACAATTCCTGAGCGATGTGCGGTGGGGCGAGCTTGACTACTTGATCATTGACACTCCCCCAGGTGAGAACGGCACCAGCTTTGCCTTAACGATAAAGCTGATTGCTGTGAACTAACAGCTCTCTTTGTCGCTCTCGTCTCATAGGCACTTCGGATGAGCACATCTCTCTGATGACATACCTATCGCCCTTCTCTCCGACCGCTGTCCTCGTCACAACACCTCAAGCGCTGTCACTGACCGACAACCTCAGATCCCTATCGTTCTGCCGGACAACGTCGCTCCCACTTCTGGGTATCATTGAGAATATGAGCGGATACGTCTGTCCACACTGTGCTGAATGCACCAATGTCTGGGGCCGCGGTGGAGGAGAGGCGCTGGCTGCGCGGGAGGGCATTCCCTTCCTTGGTCGGATCCCAATCGACCCTGGGCTGGTCAGAGTGTTGGACGACGCGAAAGGCGAAGCGAAAGCTCAGGTCGAGGCGACGCCAAGTGCGGAAAGGGTAGAGGGCACGACTACGGAGCAAGTAGCTGGGCAAGTCAACGGCGGTGCCGACGTAGAGCAGATGTTGCCTCAGCTGACTCGGACGCTATTGGCGAGGTATACGGACAGCCAGACATTTCCTATATTCAAAGCAGTAGTGTCCAGGGCTGTACAGGAGCTTCAGCAGCGGAAGGCATCTTCATCTGTACCACATGTAGCAGCTCCCAGCTGATCGCGTCAATGCAATTGCACAATGCTCAAGTACTTGTTGCTCACAGTGTATGCTGTGTCAGAACTGAGAAGTTGTCATCTTGCAACCTTTCGCCACTATACTATAGTCATTCTCGACGTCGACCACGAAGATTCCAACAACGACATCAGCCCCTCCCACACAAGAGATGCTCGCCGACCTGAGCACCACATCGCCGGACCTAGAAGAGTGTGCAGCATTACAAACGGACGAATTGACTGCGCTCGCTTCCATCTTACCATCGGACGAGTTTGAAGAGCTCCCACCCTCTCCTTCGCAACACAAGCGCATCAGTCTCCGGATACCTATCAGCTTCGACCGTCCACGCAAGGTCAGGGTCATCTCTCTCGAACCCATCGGGTCGGCCGAAAGCAGCAGCAGCAGTAGCCAAGCGCAGCTCATCGAAGTCCAGCACCTCCCGCCTTTGCTCCTTCAGCTGAGCTTACCACCCACCTATCCACTTTCAGCCGAACCAAACGTCGAAGTGCTACAGTCGCCATGGCTGAACCTACCAGCGAATCAAGATTGGCTGCGGCACCGGCTGAGCCAGATGTGGGACGAGTCTCGGGCCGAAGTTCTCTATCTGTGGGCAGATTGGATCAGAGAAGGGATGTGGGACGAGATCATCTCGAGGCAAGATGACAAGGAGGAGGTCCGGTGGCGGCCGTCTCTCGACACGGTCACCAGTTCAAGCGCTAGTGCGGAGGAGACAGATTGCATTGATCTCTATGAGAGTGAGTGCAACTGTTTGCGCTCCATTCTCATTGAAACCCCAAAGCTGACCAAGTACATGCATGATTTCTTCGGTGGGCAGTAGCATCGCTCAATCCTAATGCTGCCTCTACAAACTCGCGCTCTCTAGTCTCACTACTGGCCACCTACAACAGCTCGGCCGAAACTTTGGTGTTCGAAGACTCGACGTTCTACTGCTCCATCTGCTTGGAGGAGAGGAAAGGGCGACGATGCACTCGGGTGCTTGCGTGCTCCCACATCTTCTGCACCGAGTGCCTGACGGACTACGTGACGATTGCCATGGATGACAGCGGAGGAGGCGTTGAGATTGGCTGTCCGGATCCAGAGTGCACGAAACGGTCCGCTGCGGCCAACACTCGCGCTGCCGACGATGAAAAGCGGGACGACGATTCGAAGGCGTGCGTCATCACGGATTCCGAGCTGCTTTTGCTCGTTGGTCAGGAGCGCTTTCGATCCTTTGCGGCGAGGCGGGCCAAGACGCTCGCTGAGGCTGACCCGACTGCGGCCTTCTGTCCGGTTGTCGGCTGTGGGGCGGTCGTGGTTGGCAGAAAGGAGGACACAGGCACGACATTTGAGGCTTTGCGCGAGTGCGAACAATGTGGGTTTGCATTTTGCAGATGGTGTCTGAAAGCATGGTGAGTTGCTCTCCCTTTCCCCCTGGCTATATATACCGCATACATGGTGGAATAGCTGAGCTGAACATCTGGTTTTGGGGAACTCGATCCAAACTCAGGCATGGCAAGACTCCGTGCGAGCTGTCTGCTGTCTCAAAACTGGCCTCAACTTGGCTTGCCTCCGCTCCAGACTCGCCTGAACGTGCGGCCCTGGTTCGCAAGTACGGACTGACAAACATTACTCGCCTGGTTGCAGCGTATGAGGAAGAGCGAGCCAACCGAGCTTGGCTTTCAGCAAGGACGACTCGATGCCCTCACTGCAGCTGTAGTGTGGAGAAATCGGAGGGCTGCAATCACCTCACGTGCGTCCGATGTGGGATGCACTTCTGCTTCCTGTGCGGTCAGAGGCTGAACCCGGCCCGGCCGTATGCGCACTTCAACACACCGGGAGTGCCGTGCTATCAAAAGCTGTTCGAAGGCTTGCTCCGGGACGGCACCGATCAGGAAGACGAGACTGGTGGTCAAGTGGAGGATGCGGATGGGTATGTGCCCGATGCTCGGGAGTTGAGGTGGGCGAGGGCGGCCGCGGGAGGCGGAGGGATGCAGCAGTTCTGGGCTGGAGGAGAGAACGAAGACGTGCCTCTGGCTGCCCTCTTTGCAGGGTTGTAGTTCTTCATCTTCAATCTCATCCCTGTCGTTGTTCATCCTCATCTCCACCAAGGATTCGTCATCTCCCATCTCCCCGCAACTGGCAAATCTCCGAGTTACTACTTGATGGACTGCACGATGACACACACGCAGATCGACCCTCGTAATTTGTCCTCCTGAGTGCATTCATTATTCAAGGCTTCTCCTTCTTGCCGGCCCGATGCTTGCGCTAGCAGAGTAGAATGGCATGGCTGTGCCGGCTGAGCCACTCGCTCACTACTGTACTCGTATGTACTCTGATGAACGTTGCATCAACAAGACTCCTTATAAAGGGCACAAGGTGGGGGGTCCATCCTCGCTGGTGACATGTCGCAACCACCTTCCTTTCTCGCCTCGTCCATCTGGCAATCTCCTCCCTGACTTGTCTTTCCCAGCTCGAGGTCTCGACTTGGTCTCGCCATGCTGTCCTTGCTCAGCTACAGCGGCAAGCTGTCCCTGCTTCTCCTTGCTTCGTCTGCTCTCGCATTCCCATCTGCACTTCTCGAGCGATCCTCTCCCACAGGTAACTATGCACCTGGTCTCGTCGCCTGTCCAGCTCCCGTCCAGCCGGGCACCACCGGTCTGATCAGGAACGCGTCCAACAATGCCGTCAATGACGCAGAGGCAGCCTTCATCGCCAAACACAGGTCCCTCCGCGCATCCGACTGGGCAGCCTACCTCAACCGCTCAGGCTTCACCGATTCCGACTTCCCCGGCGGCCTCTCCAACTACACCAGCAACATTGCCAACTTGCCCAAGGCCGGTCTGGCCGTTTCCGGCGGTGGGTATCGAGCCATGCTCGTCGGAGGTGGCATGGTCCAAGCTTTTGACGGACGAAACAGCACGGCCAACCAGCGTGGCACAGGCGGCATCCTCCAGCTCGTCGACTACATCGCCGGTCTCTCTGGTGGCTCCTGGCTCACGGGCTCGCTCGCTATCAACGACCATCAGTCCGTTCAGTCGCTCCACGACTCCGTGTGGGACCTGCAAAACAACCTTGTCATCCCTGAGGACAATACTCTCTCGTTCTTCGCCGACCTGGTCAAAGACGTCGCCGAAAAGGCATCAGTAGTCGGCAGATCTTATACGGGCATCACGGA
The DNA here is from genome assembly GCA_001006505.1 of Tilletia horrida. NCBI lineage: Eukaryota > Fungi > Basidiomycota > Exobasidiomycetes > Tilletiales > Tilletiaceae > Tilletia > Tilletia horrida. The sequence continues at coordinate 317,619 of LAXH01000002.1, forward strand.
CTACTGGGGCCGGGCGCTCAGCGACCACCTGCTGAACTCTAGCTGGCCAAGTCAGGGACAGGCGACCACCTGGTCCGATATCAGAAACACCAGCAGCTACCAAAATGCGTCCTACCCCTTTCCCATTGTCATTGCCGACGAGCGTGAACCAGGCGCGCTCCTCATCTCCCTCAACTCAAGCATCTGGGAATTCACGCCTGTCGAGTTTGGAAACTGGCTGCCGACGGATCCAGCATTCATTCCCATCGACACCTTTGGCACCAACTTCAGCGATGGTGTGTCGCAGGAGACAAACGGCCAATGCTATGCCGGCTGGGACAACTTTGGATACACCGTCGGTACTTCCAGTGCCCTGTTCACCAGTCTCTTCACCCGACTCATCCAGTCCAACGGAAGCTCGATCATCAAGGACGCCCTTCTGTTGATCACTGGTGCCGTCGCAGCTGTTGGCAACGATGTTGCTCAGATTCCCAACCCTCTTCGCAACTACGGTTCCACCAACAACACTCGAGCTGAGAAGCTCACCATGGTCGATGGTGGTCTGGACCTGCAGAATGTGCCCCTCTGGCCACTGCTCCAGCCAGCCCGAGATCTCGATGCGATCATCGCCGTCGATTCCAGCGCTGATGTCAGCCAGTGGCCAAACGGCACCGCAATCAATGCGACCGCTGCCCGTGCTCGCAATCCGTTCTTCTCAGCTGTAGCCGTGCCCGATTTCCCGAGCCCAAACACAATGGTCAACCTCGGCCTGAACACTCGACCCACCTTTTTCGCCTGCAACGCGAGCGATGCGATCAATGCCGGCACCGCCGCAAACCGAACCTCGTCCCCGCTCGTGGTGTACATGCCCAACTACCCTTGGGTCTCCCTTGGCAACACGTCCACCTACCAGCTCGCCTACGCTCCAGACGAGTCGCAGATGGTGATCGATAACGCCTTTGCCGCAGCAACGCTGAACGGAACCGAGGCAGACTGGCCCCAATGCCTTGCGTGTGCCCTGACGGAGCGCTCTTGGGCCCGCATCGAAGTCCGTCGGCCCGAAGCGTGCACGGCGTGCCTGAACAAGTACTGCTGGAACGGCCAGACCAACGAGACTGTCGTGCAGAATGCAGCCTACTCGCCGCCCATCGGTGCTCCGTTGTTCTTCACTTCGAATGGCACCTACCAGGGCCGCCCGCCATACACCGGCGGTGACGGATCGAACAGCGGGCCAGACTCGGCCAATGCTCAGAGCCAGGGCGGAACGAGCTCGACGAACCAAAAGGGTGCTGCGGCGCAGAGCTTCCAATCTAGCTGGGCTGGCCTCGTAGCTTCCGCCGTGCTTGCGGCCGCGTTCTCCACCCTCATGTAAACACCAGAGGGCCTTTTGCTCCCTTTACTCTCCTTTATTCAGAATGCTATAAATGGCCTTTGCCCTGTATTGGCTGTGCACATCATCTTCAATCCTCAAATGGACACTCGCAATGCAATTGTTCTCCTTCTTAACCGCAACGTGGTGGCGGACACACTTGCAAAAAGGGGCACCCTGGGACGTCCTCTTTTTCGAGATGTATGTTTATGTTTTTGTGGCAACCGATGATGAGAACAACAAGAATGAAAGGCGCGCAAGGAAAGGCAGTGTCGGGCCGGATGGACAAGCCCAGGATGGTTCGGTTGGCAGCATGAACTGCTCAGCCGAGCGATACACCCTTCGCGGCGCCAAGAGGAGCATCGATCTGGTCGGCAGGGATCTTGTCGACGAATGTTTGTGTGCACTGAATTGCAGGAGAGAAGGGAGAGTCAGCAAACCTGTGGTACCTCTGGAGGAGACCCATACTCGGAAGGCAGTCATAACAGCTTACCTTGGCCATGGTAGGAGATGCCCGACTGATCACGTCCGTCTGATAGAAGTTCTTGACCACCTTGCCACTCAGCGGTCCCGCACTTGCCGCACCTTGCTTCCCATCTTTGGCCAGAGCCGCATTCTTGGCCAAGCTCGTCGCCGCCAACCGGTCCACCTCGGCACTCGCGCCCTCAAACTCGTCATACCGCACCAGCGCAGGCGAGATCTCGTACATCCGCTGTCGCACATCGTCCACATTCTCATAGCTGGCCGCCCGAGAGCCGTGCAGGCCGAGCACCTCGGCCAGGGCACGCAGAATCTTCCAGTCCTCGCGCGCCGCGCCCGGTGGTGGCACGGCCGCGCGGGTGAGCTGGGGCCGACCCTCTGTGTTGACGTAGGTGACGCTCTTCTCAGTGTATGCGGCACCGGGCAGGATGACGTCGGCAATCTGGGCACCAGCATCACCGTGGTGACCTTGGTACACCACAAACGCATCCTTCGAGACAGTGTCAGGGACAACATCGTCGGCATTGAGCAGGTAGACAAACTTGGCGGGGGCCGCAGCTTGGGTGGCGGAGCGAGGAGCGAAACCGACCTCGTATGCACCGACTCGGGAAGCATGCCGTTGTAGCACATTGTATCCGTTCCAGTCCTCCTTCAACAACCGGTCCTTGTTCTTCTCGAGCAGACCAGCAATCGCGCTAAAGATTGGGCCCGCATCCGTTCGCTCAGCCACACCAGAGCCGACGATGACCATTGGCTTCTTGGCCGCCTTCCATAGCTTGGCAAAGTCGCCCTTGGTCTTGCCGTTGGTCAGATCGCTGATCGCCTTGAGCGCGTCCTCGCCGAGGTGCTCAGGCTCGTAAGTGAGGTCCACCTTCTCGCCGATCAGGCCAATATCGGCACTGCGATGCAGCCAATTCTTGCGAATACGGGTGTTGATGATGGCAGCTTCGTGGCGGGGGTTGGTGCCGATAAGCAGCACCACGTCGGCCTGGTCCAGACCAGCAATGGTGGTGTTGAATGCGTAGCTTGAGCGCAGATCAACTCCGTGGGCGGGGAGGAGGTCTCCTTGGGCGATGTCGAGGGCGAGGTTGTCCGATCCGAGAGCATTGACCAGGTCCTTCAGCACGACAAGAGACTCGGTGTCGGCGAGAGCACCGGCAACTGCTTGGATCTGGTCACCCTTGGCACCCGAGGAAGCCAAACCCTCGGCAATGGTGCCGAAGGCTTCTGGCCACGAGGCGGGCACAAAGCGGTCACCCTGACGGATCAGAGGTGTGGTCAGGCGCTGGTACTTCAGACCGTCGTACGCAAAACGAGTCTTGTCGTTGATCCACTCCTCGTTAACATCCTCATTCAGGCGGGGCAAGATGCGCATCACCTGGACACCGCGGGAGTCGACCCGGATGTTGGATCCAACCGCGTCAAGAACGTCGATGCTCTCCGTCTTCTTGAGCTCCCATGGTCGGGCTTGGAAGGCGTAGGGCTTGGATGTCAGCGCTCCGACGGGGCAGAGGTCAATCACGTTTCCGCTCATCTCCGAATCAATCGTCTTCTCAATGTAGGTACCGATCTGGAGCTGGTTGCCGCGGCCCGAGGTACCGAGCTCTTGGACACCAGCAATGTCGTTTGCAAAGCGGACACAGCGAGTGCAGTGGATGCAGCGGGTCATGACAGTCTTGATCAGCGGCCCAAAGTTCTTGTCTTCGACGGCGCGCTTGCCCTTGATCTCGTGGAAGCGACCTCGATCCGAACCGTATCGCATGCTCTGGTCTTGAAGGTCACACTCTCCTCCCCAGTCGCAAATGGGGCAGTCGAGGGGGTGGTTGTTGAGGATGAATTCGAGCACACCCTCGCGCGCCTTGGCGACCAGAGGTGAGTTGGTGGTGATCACTTGGCCGGGCATGGCAGGGAAAGCACAGGAGGCGAGCGGCTTGGGTGCACCCTTGGATTCGACGAGGCACTGTCATACAGTCAGAAATGAGAATATCAGCATCATGATCCAAGGACCTGCCCCACGCTGGAAATTCTAGCCAGACTTGGAAAAACTTACCATACGGCAGTTACCTGCGATCAACAGTCGGTCGTGGTAGCAGAACCGCGGGATCTGAGCGCCAGCCTTCTCACAGGCTTGAATGAGAGCAGTTCCTTGAGGCACAGTGATGGACTAGCAGGTGTTGAAGCAATATTTGATCAGTAAGTGCTACTCGCTTCACAAGTAGGCAACCGGCAAGAGAAAAGCGATCAGCGAGAGATACTCACCTTGCCATCGATGGTCAATGTTACCTCTGCTGGAGGCTTCTCGGGAGCTGGCGGCGACGGAGCTGTGGCAGACCGCGATGCAGACGTAGAGAAGCTAGCGGCGGCGGCGGCGGCCTTACCATGACGCCGTCTGGATGCAGCTGCGACAGATCGGAGAGCGGACGAGCCCGACGAAGACGAGGCAGACGCCGAGGCAGCAGCGGCCACGGAGCCGGCGCGCGCAGACGCGTGTAGCGAGTTGGCTGCGGTGCGGAACATGTGGCCACAGGGCAACCGCGACAGAGGGGAACAGGAGGGAGGGAGGAAGGAGGAGAACTGCTGGAGGGAAGGGGACCCAAGGCGAGCAGAGGTGAGAAGGTGTTCCCCTCCCATTCGGAGCTGATGCCCATTTGTCACCAGCGATTGGACAGCGCCCACTCGGCCGAGAGAAGCATCGCTCGAGCAACGGCACACAATTCATGCCTCATGCCTCACTCTCCTTCACACACACAACTGGCAGTATGCCGGGACAGAGACTGGGATTGCGGAAGCAGGGGCTCGCAATGCAACTACAACACTTTGAGAGAGTGGAAGGGTTTGTGATAGGAAAGTATGGTTGCCTTGTTCTTCTTTTTCCAGTCGCAGGAGGTTTGGATTCAATACACACGTCCAATCAATAAAACGAAGGGAAGAAGGATAGGAGGATGTTATGGAGGCGTTTCAAGAAGAACGGCGGAAAACCTAGGGAAAGCAAAAGAGTCGAGACAGAGAGCCTGGTTTGATGTGTGTGTGTGGGTGGGGAATAAAGACTGTGTTAGGTTAGGTTAGGTGTGTGTGTGTGCAGTGTGGATAGAATGCAACCGTGGAGCAGAAGCGTTCTGGAGAGGCGAATGGGCGGAGAAAGAGCAGGCACAAAGGATGGTTCGACAGAGAGGAAACCGAATCTAGAGGGCCTCAGCCATCTCAGGTCGACGGCTGGTTTCGATGAAGGGGGGAGGACCGGATCTAGTGGGCCTCGGCCATCTCAGGTCGGACGGCGCCGTCCATTGTTGAGACGATGGTGTCCAGAATTCCTGGGTAGATGGTTCGGTAGGCGTCAACACCGAAGATCATGTCCAAGTGCTCGTATCCTTCCAGCTCGACGGCGTGGATCATGCGAACGTTCTTCTCGAAGCGCTGAATGCGTTCTACGAGGGGCTTGCCGAGGACGAGCAAGTCAATGTTACCGTACCAGATCGAGTGAGGAGGGAAGGTGGCGGGGAACCAGGGCTGGGTGATTCGGGGGTCAAAGATGCATCCGCGGTAGCTGAACTCCTTCATGTACCAGTAGAGCAGCTCCGAAGAGGTAGGCACTGGTACCGAGCGGAAGATCTTGGGCTTTTGGCGGTTGACCCAGTTGTGGTCGTGTGTCTTGAACAGGTACGAGAAGACGACGTAGCCGAGGTGACCAAACCAGAAGGAAGGAGTGTAGCGTTGGAAGATGTTGATGGCGGGAATGAACGATCGGGTACCGAAGGCGAGCGACCAGAATTCGCGCCAGGTGAACATTCGGATGAGCGAGAAGGGGAACATGCGGAGAACGGGACCGGCGTAGACGGAGGGACCGAGAGCGCAGAAGCACGAGAGCTTGTTACCGAGTTCGGGTGTCATGGCAGGGCTGAGGGCGAGGTACATCGAACCTGAACCTTGAGAGTGACCGACGTAGGCAATCTTAGGGTAGCCGGTGGCGCCCGAGATGAACTCGACAACGTCCGTGAGATCGTAGGCAATTTCCTTGATGTTCCAGGCCCAGAAGCGGGGGTCGCTTCGGGAGTACTTGGTGTGACCAGCACCGAAACCGGCACGGATGTTGGTGAGCCAGACATCGAAACCTTGGTCCACAAGCCAGAAGGCCATGGAGCGCTCCTCGTTGAGGACAAAGTGCGACGAGTTGCAGAGAATACCGTGCTGGAGGACGACGGGGTAACCAGTGGGGCCGGGGCGGCGGGGGTCAGAGAGACGGTGGGCCTTGAGGATCCAGCCACCCTGTGTGACAATCTCGAGCTCGTCACACTTGTAGCCCCAGTACTCGGCGTAGTACTCAACCCGACCGGACAGACGCTCGCCGGTGATGCGGCGTTCGTACTCTCGGTCGGCACGAGCCTTGTTGTAACGGAGCTTGAGAGGGTTGAAGTAACGGAAGTATGCGCAGATGACGACGACAATCAGACCACCGAGGGTGGCGCCGAAGGAGATCAGCTGGAGGATCTCAGTCTTGATCCGGAATGCACCAGTGAACTCTCCAAACTTGCCCACACCGTGGTCGTGGAATGGAGAAGGGTGAGCAGGCTCCTCGGTGGCAGAGGGCTCGGCGGGGTCAAAGTATGGCTGGGTCTCTGCGTGGTCATTGTGGATGCGTCGGTCAGCATCGCCCGCTGCGGTGTGAGGGTGCTCGATGCGGGACTCGTCCGGGTGGGGGACGTGGCCAAGGTGGTGGGAGTCAAAGGTGTCGGCCTGGTTGCCATCCTGGAAGGGGTCTTCTGAGTGCTGGGCGGCCACTTCGGGAGTGGTGCCACGCTTTGAGTAGTCGATGAAGCCGGACATGGCAGGTGGGCTTCAGAGGGAGGGGGAAAACGAGGAGAGGAGTGAGACAAGGACAGGAACGAGGAGAGCACTACAAGGGAGGGACGTCGGGTCAAAAGGAAGGGAAGGGGAGTGACAGAACCCGTGGATGGACCGTGGAACTCGTCGTAGGGTGGCAGGGAGGGGAGGGCCGAGGTCGATGGTCGAGGTTGTCAAGATGGAGGAGGAGAAGGAGGACAACCGACGAAACCACGGATGAAAGAGAGTTCGAAGCCGGCTGGGGGTCCTGGTGGGAGAGCGTATGGAGCGAGGAGGAGGGAAGCAAGGCGAGGGAGGGGGGGGAAACAAAGAGGCAGCAGGCAAGAGGGGAAAGTGAGAGACAGGCACATCAGCAGTGTCTTTGAGCGAGCGAGGGAGCGGATGGGAAACTGGCCCATTTTTGTTAATCATGCTGCAAAGTCCGGGCGGCAAAGCAGTCAAGTCCCATCCATCGCCATTACAAAGCAGACCGCATACAATCTCTTAAAGGCGAGCAGCATCGGCAAGTGTGCTCAACCTCAACCTGCACCTGCACCTGGCAACCTGCGCATTGCAAGTTGTATTACCCCCACCTTCTTTCTTTTCCCACCAAAGCTACCATACGATTTTCTATCCTCCGTCAGAAAGCGCTTTTTTGGACGCAAAATGCTCATCGCGTGCGAGTTGTGGGATCAGCTTGCCGGGGCCTTCGTAGGTTCCTTCTCCTGTGAAGAAGATTGGTCACTTGATCTCGCTCAGCACAGGAGCCCGTCCTTCTTGCATAGAGGCCTAGCTTCCGTTCCTGCGCTCCGTGTCTGAGCTTCGAAAACTACGGGCTGGACGTTGAAGGAGAGGTTCTGCGGACTGGGATGGACTAGTTTTCCAAAGTAAAAAGGGCATCTTTTCGATTCAAAATCTGGACCAGAAAACATACAGAAGGTTGCCCCAGCCAGGCTGAGGGATCGAATACAACGCGGGATCAGAGACGCACATTGGCAACAATCAACGACCATATGAAAGCCTGGAGCAAGCATTTCTCTTCCGACCTTTGATGCGGACACAGAGGAAGAGCCAGGGGCCAAACTCCCAGACTGGCCAAGTGCCCTGGCCTGGGCAACTGTCTCACACTTTTTTTCTCTGTTCCCCTCTTTCGCAGTGCTGAGTGACCCTTTGCGCATGTCAACGATGATTACGAACCATCATTTGGATGCTTTGCGGCTCTTGTGCCCCCCTCCCCTCTCCGCTTCCCCACACATGATTCTCGCTCCCCAAAAATGATCTGCGAAAGTGCAGCTCCCGAATTTCAAGATTTTCAAAAGCTCGTCCACCGCCTTTGCATTTTGGGAACTGGCACAGGCAGCATGGTGAAGCAGGAGGGCACAGCACAGCATGTCCAGAGTTTGATCATACTCGTATCAGCAATGAGCAATGAGAGAGCTGGGCGCTTCCAAACCAGCCTTTGAGACTTGAGCCGCCGTAATGTGATCTCGATCAAGCCCGACGGCCCTCGTGCTCCTGTTCTTCCTCCACCTCCTCCTCCTCCAAACTAGCCCACGCACTCTCCATCTCGTTCAGTGCCGCCATCTCGTCCTCCTCGTCATCATCAGCATAGCTGAGCAAGTTTCGAGGAAGCAGACCGGCCGAGTAAGGCGAGACGGGTGTGCGAGCGCGGCGACGCGGTGCATTCGTCCGAGGACGGAGTTTCCCACCGCTCGTGCTGTTCCCGCTTCCCGTCCCACCGGGAGAGGCTCCCGAGGCAGTGGAGAGTGAGGGTGAATGCATGTCCGGTGAAAGATTGCCGCCTCCCATCCTGGGCGTCGTGATCTTGATCGGTGTCAGGGCTGGATTGATAGAAGTCGTCGGAGTGGTGGCAGGCACAGGCAGAGACTCGTTCGAAAGGAAAGGCGAAGTCGTAGTCGGTGCAGCATTGACATTAGCAGCCGCAGACACAGACACGGTCGGGACCACACCTTGGGTCGAGCGCGATGTGTGCAAAGGCAGGACTGTTCCATCGGAAGAACCAAACAGACCGTTGAGCGTCCGACCGTGGTCCGATCCAGATCCGTTCCCAGTGGCAGGCGAGAGCATGTTGCTACCAAAGCCAGGTCCGCCGTTTCCTAGCCCCATCAGTGGACCCGTGCGGAAAGCAGGCCATTCCCAAGGCAGCTGAGTTGCCGAGCTGTTGTTCTGGTGGCCCGTTCCTATTTCGGTGGTGTCCGCTGCAGACTTGCCACCAAAGATGGAACCGCCAACCGCGTTGTTGCCAACCTTGGACGCATCCGAGTGAGAGACAAAGGAAGGCAATCCTGACGGTTCTCCGAAGACCGATGATCGGACCCACGTTGGCAGCTGAAGATCTGAATACGGCTGAAGAGCTTGTAGTGGCTTGGCAAAGGTAGACTGTGTAGGAGATGGCAATGTTGGCGTTTGAGGTTGAGTGAGACTGTGACCTTGATGGAATCCGTTGCGAAGACCGACGTTTGTCGACGAGACAGGGTCAGTAGGAACATTGTTGACCTGCGCATGAGCTGTAATTTGCTTGTCCATTTGGCGGTTCTGCTGGTGCTGGAGATTGCCGTGCTGTTGTCGGCCTTTGCCGCCGTCCTTGGCGGGAGCAGGTCCAGTTCCGGCAGCGACAGAAGCAGTCTGCGCCGATCGCTTGACCCGTTCTAGACGCTCGCGTTCCTTCTTGATCTGGCCTTCAAGCGTCTTGATCCGATCTCGAACGGCCTTTGCATTGTTGTGATCCCTGATTCCCGTAGCTGCCGTGCTGGCGCCCGGGGTCTGCATATTGGACGATTTGGGACTCGCCTTTGACGCCTTTCCAGATGACTGGGCTCTCTGGGGAGATGTTGTCTCCGATGAGTGATCCTTGTGAGTTTCGTGAGAGGTGGCCTGTAGCTGGAGGAGCGACTCGATGTCCTTCTCGACTTCTACTTTTCGCCGAAGGGCGACCTCCTCTCGGCGCTTCCATCCATCGCGTAAAGACAGCCTAGTGTCCTTCGCCGATGTTTGAGCGCGCTGACCATCCTCCCATTCCTTCTCCAAGGCCCGTACTTTCGATGACCAGCTTTCCAACTTCTTTTCGACCTCTCGCTTCTTTGCTTCCGCAAGCCGTCGTTCTTCATCCAGTACTTTGACACGAGACCGCAACGAAGCCCGCTCGGCATCATCAGCCTTGCGTCGACTTCGCAGCGTCTCGAGTGCAGTCTCCAGAGACGCTCGAGCCGCGGCCGCAGTCGTGCTTTGAGCAGCAAATTGCTCTGACAGTTCAGCCTCGGCAGCGCGAGAAGCCAGGAGATCGTCGTAAATCTTCCGAAGCGCCCTTTCTTCATCAGTCGTCGGGCTAAGGATCTGAGTCAGTTGAAAAACTCGAACGGATGACGTGTCTGAGCGACTCGACTTTGGACCACTCGTTGGATGTGGCTGAGAAATCGGGTCGTGAAGTCTGTCAGCGGTCTGGTCGTGTGCGATCATGTGGTCATCCCCGTCCGGTCCAGTCGAGTTGGACGTTCGAAACTGAACGACAATTCGGTCTGCGAAGGAAAGAGATTGGTATGCATGGTGCTGCTGTTCGCCATCTGCCTGTTCCTCATCCGGAAAACGGGGTTGGTGGAGGGCAGTCCTAGCCTTGAGACAGCGAGTCCGTGAAGTCTTGCGGGCAGCTGAAGTCACACTTGCGCTGGGTGAATGCGCACGAGAGTGAGGTCGGGACGAACGCGGAGAGTCGACAGTGGGCCGTAGCGAGAAGGTTGTTCGACTCCTCAAGGAGTCGAAGCGAGCCTTGTCACCGCCAGGAAGTGTATGCGAGTTTGGAGGGACGCTGCTTGATGATGTCAACTCATCGCCACGCTTGGGAGGTCCTAGTTGTGCTGATAGGAAGGACAAAGAAGATCTCCTTCAGCCTCACGGTTCAAGCAGATCCTTCTCGCAGCGCATGCAGACTTACTCAATGAGTATACTATACCGAAGAGCATAAGCAAGAGGAACGCCATGATTTTGTGTTCTCCAAGGAAAGGGCCGAAAGCGTACCCGAACATGGATTGCGAGAGGCCGCCAGGCGCGGCATGGAGGCCCGAGTCAGCAGCTGCAGCTGCACCAGCATTCGTCATATCGGGAGGGCTGAGCGTCCACCACGCAGGCCAAGATCGAGTCCACGAAGCGGGCAGAAAAAGCGGTAATTGGATGAGAAAGGAGGCAGCGGCGAGGACACAGCTGCAGCCTAACAACAGGGGCGAGGAGGTGAGCGCGTGATAGAGAAGCTGGTCGTCAGAAAGTGGGCCGTCAGTCTTTCCTTCTGGATCCGCGCTCGTTCTGCTGGTCCTGTTCCCTGCTTGGAGCTGCTGAAGGTGATGCTGAGGCGGTGCTGAAAACGTAGAAGTTGAGGATGAAGATGAAGATGAGGAGGAGGAAGATGAGGTGTAAGAGGCTGGCGGGTCGGCAGCGACAATGTCAGCCGAGTCTGCTCTTCCCTCTTGAGACGAGCCCGGATGTGTGTTGGCGCTGTTGTTATTCTTCTTTCTCTTCTTGCTGTTTGCGCTCTGGTTGATACTCCCCGCTGCTAGATTGGCAGCGGAGACCTTGGGTCCACTCGCCAGATTTTGCGCGGCGGGTCGACTCGGCAGAGCAAGCCGCCGAGC
>LAXH01000002.1:328959-340803 GCA_001006505.1 Tilletia horrida
GGAAGAGGGCCGATTGGAGACTTGACTTCCTAAACAACGAAATCGATGACTGGTGGTGATCTAACTCAGGAGGAAGGAGCCGAAAGATCTTCAAAAAAATCTTGGATCTGACACAATGGGGAGCTCGCTCACAACCTCGACGCTATCGAGCAGCACAAAGATCACATGTGTACCTCCGACGAAGGGCAGCGAAGCATTCTGTTGTTCTGGAACAAGTACAAGCGGCATTTTCATGAGCTTCGATGCATGCTAGACAGCATTCATGCTGCCCTGGAAGCGATTGCTCGTGGGGTGCTTGATTACAACAGAGAGACTGGCATGCCCGCCGTATGCGGATCTACACCGCAGAGAGAGACTGCAAAGCTTGGAATACCTCCGTCCACAGCCTGGCCTCCCCTGCTTGTAGGCACTCTGTCTTTCCGCCTTCCTTACGGAGGCCGCCAGCTGAACAGCTCCTGACTGGACCTCCTCATCTGACGTGCAACCTGTCGGTTTGGACGCGAACTCAGCTCGCCGTGTTGGGAAGGAAGCAGGGTCTCCAGAGGGTCTCAGGTCTCAGACACCATCAAGACCCTCGAGAGCTGATAGCCCGCAGACTCCATTGGCCGCTGTCTCGCGGTGGACACACAGCCGTCCATTGCGCAGCAAGCTGTCCGCAACGAGCTCGATGCTGCGTGGATGTGCTCGAAAGCTTTCATCCTGGTAGGTCGAGGGCAGTTGCTGCAGCTGGAGTCAGGATGAAGTGAAGGAGACAGGATGTCGAGCGCATTTTTCGAGAAGCAGGGTTGCGTGTCTTTTTCCATGTCAAAATCTTCGACGCGTCCAGCTCACTTCCAGAGAGAACAAGGAACTTGGCGACCACGATGAGAAAAGCGTGTCATTGGGACATCATAGCAACCTTTGCCCCACGGTCAGCGGTCAAGGTGCTCATCAAGATAAATACCATCGGTTCCCCACGCGTTCGATCCTGGTTCTGAGGTATGAATGCCGTGTTTGCTTGGTGGTGTTGCGTGTTTCGATTTTCTCATTCGACGCGTTTCTTTTCCCTTGGTTGAGTTGCTTGACACCACTGAAGCGCTGTTATAAATACGAGGGGGGAGTCTGCATCCCGACACGCGCGCGGCCGCCCGCCTTTCTTTCCTCTGTCAAAAAAACAGCCCGATCCAAAAATCCAGCCACGCCACTGTCGAGTCGACAAGACCGTGTCGCGACACCACACACGCCAGTTGACAGCATCAACACATCCTTCGCGTCGACCACCTCCATCGACCAAGGAACGCGTCTAACTCCTCAGTCAAGTCACGCGACTCGTCACTCCATCTGACTGTCACCAATGTCCCAGCCCGAGTCGAGCGCGGCCATCTCCCTTCCTCCGACAACGCAGGTCGCTGAGCCGGCACCATCCGCACAATCGACAGTCCCGGCTGCGGTGGATGCAAGCAGCGCAGCACCAGAATTAGACCCATCGCAATCGCAGCCACCTCTCTCACAACCGCTTCTGCCAGCTGAATTGCCATCATCAGCTGATCAACCGCTCACCCAAGAGCCACCACCACCGACGCAGACTACCGACGCAGACAGTGCGCCCCCCTCATCTCAGAACGTTGACCCAGCCGTGCCTGCTTCCTTGTCAAACACGCAAGAGACCAGCGGGCACGATGTCGACACCTCCTTATCCACTGCAGCAACCACAGTACCATCTGAGCCTGCAGGTGGCCCAAATGTGACGAGTGAAGCTGCGCAGGGTGAAGATGCATCCATCCAGCCGATGGACGTTGACCCAGTGCCACAGACGCACGCCAGCTCCTCGACGACAGAACCTCACGCTGCATCCGCCACAAACGCGCAAGCGCCAGTGCAACCCAGCTCAGCACCGATCGTGCCTAAGACGGAGCCCGGCACATCTACATCTGTACCTGTCGCGACTCCGAGCATCAATGGTACTGTCCTCCCGTCGACAAATGGCGCGCACTCCAATGCGGCAGCACCAATCGCCGCCGATGACGGGCCACGACCACCGCCTGGTGCTGTGCAGCTGACGAGCGCTCAGATAAAGTTTGCTCAGAACACGATCCGCAGTCTCAAGGTCCGGCAAGAAGCGCGCTGGTTCCTCGACCCTGTCGATCCCATCGCGCTCAACATCCCACATTATCACAACATCGTGAGAGAGCCCATGGACCTTGGCACGGTGGATCTGAAGCTGGCCAACACTTCATACACTCGGAGTGTCCAAGTGTCCAACGGCGCTGCGCCGAAGCCAACAGAGAAAGTCAAGCAGGCGATCTCGAAGGGTCTCGATCCTGCCATTCACTACTACGATACCATTGCTGCTTTCGAATATGACGTCAAGCTCGTGTTCAACAACTGTGCCAAGTTCAACGGGGAGGAGCACGCGATCGCAAAGCAAGGCAGGGAATTGGAGAAGGTGTTTGACAAACAACTCAGTCAAATGCCAACTGCAGAGGTGAGCTCCAATAAAGCGACGGCCACCACCATGATCACCCATTGACATGTCCCATTTCGTGGGCTCAGGCTCCCGAGAAGAAGGTGGTCCCTTCTCCCATCCCTCCCAAACCCCGTACCTCCTCAATCTCTGCTGGTCCCACGCCTGCCCGTCGGACGTCATCGACCGACGCAAGTGGTCGACCAAAGCGTGAAATAATCCCGCCAGCCATTCTTCAGAACCACGAAGACGTTCCACTCGTGAACTCGGCCGGTCCCAGCTCCGCCAAGAAGCGGCGGCGCACAGCTCTGACACCCCGGGAGCAGCAGTACTATGCGCGCATCAACTCGGAGGACCTCAAATTTGCGGGCAAGGTGATGGAGGAGATGTACAAGAAGAATCTGGAGTCGGTCGCTTGGGTGTTCTATCAGCTGCCAGACACTTCGTACGACTTTGCGCCGGCCTATTACGAGCAGATCAAGCAGCCCATTTCGATGCAGCAGATTGAGATGAAGCTCAAGGCGGGCGAGTTTTCGGACTTGACGGAGTTTGACGCCGCTTGGCAGCTGCTCTTCCGCAATTGCTTCACATTCAACCCACCTGGTTCCGACGTCGCGGTGATGGGAAAGTCGTTGAAGGACGCGTATGAGGAGAAGATGCGAAAACGACCGGTTCACCAGCCCTTGAGCCCGGATCCGCTGGAGGATGTCGATATGGTTGATGCTGACGATGAAGGTGAGTCATGTGGGCTTCCTAACATGCAGCATGCAGATGCTCATCATTTGCATCACGTTCATGCAGAGTCGAGACTGGCGGAGATCGAAGCCAAAATCGCCAAGCTCAAAGCGGAAGCCGCCTCCTTGAAGTCCAAGGACGCGAAGCCGGTCAAATCGAAGTCTAGCCCCGTGGCTGCAGCGGGCCCCAGCGCCAAGAAGCCGAAGAAGGCTACAGCGACGGCAGCTGCCGCTGCAGCTCCTTACGTGCCCGCTGTCAATGGAGTCACCAAAGCCGCGGCAGACCCTTCTGTTCCTAAGGCGCCGAAGAAGAAGGCGCCGAAACCAAAGGATATCAATGGCGTGGCCCCAGCTGCAGCCAAGAAGAAGAGCGGCGGACCTGGCTCGCCGACCCGGAAGAACAGCGGAGGAGCCAGTGGAAGCAATGGTGCTCCAAAGAAGCAAAGGCGCGAATCGCAACCTGCCAAGGTCGTGGACACGTTCCAAGAGATCACCTACCAGCAGAAAGAGGAGCTCGCGATCAAGATTCAAGAGCTACCCGAGGAACGTCTGGACGGCGCGTTGAGCATCATTGCGGAAGACAAGCCGCCGTCGGCTGGTGATCAGGACGAGATTGAGCTCGACATTGACGCGATTGAGCCTCGGACGCTGTACAAGCTGTACACGTATGTGGTCGGTCCCGTGCCCGGTGCCAGCGTCGGAGGCATTGGCGGAGCGAACGGGGGAGGGCGAGGCTCGATGGGTGGCGCTGGAGGAGCCGCTGGAGCGATCCCGGAAAAGAAGAAGAAGAAGAATGCAAAGAAGTCGAAGCCGGCGTCGGGTGCTGGTGCTGCAGATGGACGGAAGCGAGGAACGGGTGGATTGAAGAGGAAGAATCTAGATGAGGAGGAGGAGGCTCAGCGGATTGCGAGTCTGCGACAGCAGTTGAACCAGTTCAACAGTGGCGACACCTCTGGTATGTTGCACAACTGCTATGCAGCAGTGATGCTCTACAGAGCTGCTTGCTTGAGTAAATGCGTTCTCTGACTCCTTGCCCTGCCACTCTGTCGAAACAGTCGCGGCCAGCACTGCGGGACTACCAGCGGACGGAGGTCATGACGACCTGGTTCACTCGGACAGCTCGTCTGGAGACGAATCTGGAAGCGATTCGGACAGCGACTTCGATTGAAGATGGGACTGCACGAGATTGTTGGATGGTGGTGGGGGGAAATTCTGCAGGGAAATGAAGAATCATCGAAATGTGTGGTGGCACTAGCATACACCCGTCCAAGCGCGCTGCCGTTTCACCCCTCTCGGTGTACATCGATCGTTGACACAGCGAAATGCACGATATCAGCAGCGACCGGGAGAGTCACAAGCGCTCGCCGCGGTCTCCTTCTCACTGCGTTGTGACGCCCGCTACTACCAAACGAACGACTCGAACAAGAACGCTGCGAATCTACGAAGTGGCGAGTCAGTGATGAGTCACGCTTAGATGCCATCCTTCCCCACAAGGCTTCCATGCACCGTCCTTCCCTTTTGTTTTGCCATCGCGCATTCTTGTCGGTTTGTTTACTGCTCCTCTCTTTCTTTTCCCCGTCATCACTCCTGTTGCCTGGCTTCTCCGCCTCGTCCGAACGCTAATTGCAAGGTTACCCTCGTTGACCTTGGCCCCACCGTGTGTGACAAGCGTGCTTATGTATGCGCAACGAATCCGATGCTTGCGAGACACCGAGCAAAACTACTGAGTACAACATCATGATGCTACACGAGGTCGATGGAGGCGGCGAGGAGACGATGTAAAGGTTAGACTGCAATCTGAGAATAAAATGGGAAAACCTTAGAGATGGGAGGGCAGATGTGTGTACCACGAGCGGAAAAGCACCTGCCCGAGGGAAAAAAAAAGCTCATGGTGGGCATTTCAATCCCAAATGCTCTCTTCCACCGTCTTGACCCCGCCTTTGCCGCTCTTGCCTTTGACTTTGCCCCCTCTAGATCCCTGAGACTTGTAGTGATCTCTAAGCTGCGCCTTGCTATATCCCGTCTGGCTCTCGCTCTCCGCCCACTGTTGCTGCTTGCGCTCCGTATTGGTCATGATCCCCGCAGACGCCAATCGTTCTGTCCGCGAAGGAGTCGAGTAGCCGGACCCTGAGGAACTACCTAGGGCACCGGAGCGCTCTTGATCTCTGCGTGCTTGCCGGACTTGTTTGGCAAAAGTGAGCTTCCAGTCGGTGCGCGCTTCTCGGCGGGTCCAGGTAGCCGCTGCGGAAGCCTTCTTCGAGCTGCCCGCTGAGCCCGTTGCTATGCCCGCTCCTCCTCCTCCTGCTGCTGCTGTACTGCTGCCCTCTGCAACCGAGCCGGCTGCATTCGGTGAGAATGGCGTTGGTGGTATGGTCAGGAACGTCTCGGCATGCTCAAAGGGCTCGAATGCCTGTGTATATCGGAACCAGCAGTAGTTGAGCGTTGCGCTCCGACGCCACCTGCGACTGACTGCCGAGCATGAGATCAAGGATGGTATGCTGAGCTGGGTAAAGATGCGTTGCGAAATCTGGATGTTTGAATGGGCAAAGGAAGAGGGGGGGTCTGGGTCAGCGTTCAATGCTCCTTCAACCCCGAGGTTGGGTCTAAGCATCGTTCCGACGAGCCTCGAGAGACTCACATCGGAAGGCAGCGATCGTAGTGGGTCCGTCTTGCTCTTGGAAGCTGCGGCGCTGCGGGATCGCGAGCTTGCTTTGGTTGGCGAGGGGGAAGCTGCTTGGCTGGTGCCGGTGGCGGCGCCGCTTGGTGGAGGTGAAGGTGGTCGACTTCTGCTGCGCGGAGTGCCTGGCGCTGTTCCGGGTAGCGATTGGACATCTGGAATGTTTAGCAACGAGGCAGCAGTGAGAAGAGATGTTTGAGAGCATCAGCGTTTGTGTTCTCTCGCTCTGTTTTTTGCCGGATGCGTACACGGAGGGCAGATGGATGACTTACCTACGAGATCATCGTCGCTTGTGTGGGATACGTTTTCCCACTCGTTCAGGGCTTGGTCGTCTTCTGTGCCTTCTGGTTGGGAGCCGTTGCCGATGGTGTTGGCCGCGAATCTGTTTGTGATTGCTGTGTATAGCAGCGAGCTCGACATCTCTGCTAGTTGTTTGGGTGAGTTGGTGGGTGTCGAGTAAGATCTGATCGATGAAGGTGGGCGCAGCAAGAGCAGTCAGTGAAGGAGCAGACAAAGGGATGGGATTCTTATACAGGCGGCATTCGAGTGTCTGTGCATGACTGACTGTATGGCAAATTCTTGAGAACAACCAACTGCAGCCATCCAGCTTGAACGAGTCATAACCTCGTCACGCTCCTCAAACACCATGCCGTCCTTCTCACTCTACATCAAGGCACAGTGCGAGAATGTCAAAGACTTGCAGCCCGCCGACGACGCTTACACTCTGATGTGCCGAGTCAAGTGCACGTCCTGCCATGAGGAACACCCAAACCTCGTTGGAATCGAATTTGGAGAGGAAAAGGATGTCCAGAGGAGTAGAGGGACTGCCAACCTGGTCATGCACTGCTCCATGTGTCGGTCTATCATGACTGCCAGTGAGTTACCTTGCACAGTGACTCAGAGGCTCAGAAAGGTCGGCTGACTGCTTTTGTTCTGATTTCTTGTACCTCACACGACACCTTCCGATTCGTCTTTTTGCTCCTCGCTGTTCGTTTCAATGCTCACCTTTCTACTCCGTGCGCTTCTGTGATACTTCTTTCTTCTTTCTTTAGAATTCGACGAGCCAACAACGAAGGCGCCACTCTATCGACCATACTCGGTACCCGAAGACTCTGGCGCAGATTTCCAAGTGCTATGTGTCCTTGACTGTCGCGGCGTGGAGATGGTCGCGTTTGAGCCTCAGGTGAGCTCGTTCGTGCCGGTCGCTGGATCATGAATCTGCTGTACACTGACGCGTTCCTTGTTCAGGGCGTATGGAGGTGCAAGTCGACCGCGTCGAAAACGGAATTCGACGAGGTCACCTTTGAAGACGGAGAGTGGACAGATTATGATGAGAAGGTTAGCATTCTTTCCGTTGCTTGTCAATCGTTTTCAACTTTGTTGCCACCCGAGCGCTGACGTTTCCTTACCCTCTCTTCACTTCTGACTCGGGCTGTGACCTTGTATAGGCAGATGTTCCAGTGTCCATCATGGAGTTCGAAAGCAAATGGGAACGGCGATGAGCGCGACGAAGGCTTCTCCTCCGACAAACACGCAGCCCGGCAGTCTCTCTGTTGCCTTACGGCGGTTCACACGTGGGAAGAGCGCGACAATGGATGTTCAGATCAGACACTCCCGCCACCTCATGCAATACACACACTTTGCCAGCTGACTATGGATTGACGTGTCTGCCTCGACTGCCACGCATGGCGTCCACGCAACCTAAGTTGACGGCCGTCTAATGGCTGATTTGGACCATGAACACCTTACAAACAGTGCCCGAGGGATGAGAATGTGCACAAGGTATTGATCGATCGATGATAATCATTCACACATACTCAGGCACACGACTTGGGCAAGGCTCGATAAGGTGTCCAGAAGATACTGCCACTTGTTACAAAAGTCAGATGAGAGGGAACTCTCCCGGTACCAACTACATCACAAGGGGTAATCTGACGAAACTTTACCAGTACCAGCTATGTCACAGGGGTAATCAGACGAGTGAAGGTCACTAGGATACATAATGATCAATTGCTAATCCTGTGCTATACAAACTCCGGAGACTCGTGAGGGCTTATGTGATCTTCGGTCGGAGCGTTGTCGTACTGCGTATCCTCTGCTGCGGGCTCGCATGCCAGATAGCTCTTGTGATCGCTCCGGTTGCCAAAGCCCATGCATACAAGGCCACAGATATAGGATGAGGATGTGGGATCTAGATCCCCCTCTCGATGACTCTGCTCACCTGCGATCTGGACGTTGTCTAGACACTGTGACTACTCGCTGGCGCAGCACGTCGAAGAAGAAGCGACCTTCTACCTCGAATGACCAGCTGGCTTCTCCATGGCTGATCTTTGCAAACTTGGTCTCTGATGCGTCCATGGTCGTGGCTTCGTCCTGGAAGCTGATCGCGTCAGCACGGGGCCTGCTCGGATTCTCTGAGCTTGCGAGGGTGCTGGTAACCAACGGGGTACAATATGCGGCACTGGTTGGGACTACCAACCCAATCGAATTCACCTTGGTCATGGCAGCATACCACACGATACCGAGTAAGTGTGGTGGGACAAGTGGAGCCGACGGATTGCACTTGTATGCTGACACCTTCCTTTCAATACCAGGTCTTCTGAACCTTTCCATCACAGAGCAGGTCATTGCAGGCCTTGGTCTGATCGCGCAAGAACAGGACGGTGTGCATGGCTACAGCCGCTCAATATCATCGGCCCGACACGGTCAAAACAAGTTCGACTCCCACAAGCGAATGCGGAATGGGCGCGGGTTGCAATTTGCCACCATGGACACCACCGAGGGGGCCATCCAGATGAGCACTGTGATCGACATTGTCGATGACGATCCTATCAGCTTGAGAGAGGAGAAGAAGAACGGGACCACCGCACCTGCGCCCACGTTTGAGGTCGCCATGCCGCCGGATTCACTCACTCGTTGCGCCCCCACTCCGCGAACCAGTCTCCAAGACCGTCCCCAACCCTGCTTTCCCACTTCAGCTCCTGCGCCTGGGACACCGACTGGGGTCGAGCCTAGCTGGCATAATCCCGGCAACATGAGTGGAGAACCAGCAGAACATGTGCGGGGACGTTGCCCGCTTGAAACGGCCAGCACCCACTCTGGTTCGCAGACACCCTTAGCCGGGAGTTTTGGTTCGTTCGATCAGGGAGGCGATGGCGAGGAACATGGGCCAATCTCGCGGTATGGAAGTAGGGCTGCACCATTCGATAGGTACGTCTCGTCCTCCTCACAACGCGGCTGAAGGGCACAAGCTGATGGATTCTCACTCGTTCTGCCCAGTGTCCAGACTGTCCAGAGTCACCATTTCTTACGCACTCTCTGTGAAGCACTCGTGCGTGTGTATCAATGTCCCTCTCAATCATTGCTTCAGCACTGTCTGAATACATCAATCATCATATCAATTCCTCGTCTGAAATCATGACCTACTATCAGTTGGGCCAGGAAAGAACATGTGCACGGGTAAATACTTAGAAGATTGCATCTGGGAAAGTTGCCAGTTTCGAGACCGCGCAAGATAAGTTCGCGACCAGACATAATGAGAGGTACCTGTCGAAACCAGGCAAGATGGAACAGATATCTGTAGCTAGACTAAATGATCAATTTGCTAGAAGGGATTGGATAAACAATACAGTAGGGCGTAAGACGCTTAGTCGCTGGAGTAGGCAGCGACAGCGCTGGCGAGAGCAGCGTTGTACTTGGAGGCGAGGGCCGAAGCGCTGGACTTCTGGGCGGAGGGGGCCTTGGAGACGAGGGTGGCACCGAAGGTCTTGGTGGCAGTGGCGAGGTTGCCGACGTCAGTCTTGGCAATGCCGGCAACACCGAGCTTCTTGAAGGCGGGCTCAAGAGCGATGAGGCGCTTGGAGGCAGCCGAGACGTTGGTGTAGGTGGAGCTGAGGATGCTCAGGAGGGCGGAGGCCTGGGCGGAGGTGACGGAGGAGACGGCCTTGGCGTCAGTGTTGGCCTGGTTGATGTCGGTGACAGTCTGCTTGGAGAGCTTGTCAATGGCGAGGGCCTCGGAGTAAGAGGTACCCTGGGTGTTCTTCAGCTGGGCGTAGAGACCAGCGACATCGGTCTGGATCTTCTGGATGTCAGACTTGACGGTGGCGTAGTCAGCCTGAGAGATGCACAGAAAGGATGAAAGAGTCAGCTACGACTGTCCCTGAACGTATCTGAAGCGATTCAGTTGCGACTCACGGTGACACCGGCGACGAGAGCGGAGATGGCAACGAAGGTGGTGGAGAACTTCATGTTGAAAGTGTGAGTGTGAGAGTTGGGTGGTTGAATAAGATAGAAGTGGGTGAATGTGAGTGGGTGAGGAAAACTGATCAGACTGTTGGTGGGAAGAAGGTCAGCTTATATAACTTTTCGAGGCCACCGGATGGCCATGCTGGCGATGAGAAGAGGGCCGTGTCCCTGGGGATGATGCTGCAGAAGAGAGTAAGTGACAAGTGTGCGCTCAGAGCGAGATGTCGATCCAATTGAAACAAGCGAGGGGGCCGCCAGTAGCGCCGTCTGCTGTGCAAGGTCGGCACTGGAGCCGTGTCTTGCCATTATTGGAATCGATTGCATGGTGGAGTTGGCCATTGAACCCCAGTGCGAGGGTTGGAGCAAAAGGCGGAGTCGGAGGGAAGGCACTTTCCCCAGTAAACACAACCACACCCCAGTTTTCGGATTCAACTTTTGAACCCCGGGTGTCAGACACAGATCAGATCCCCGGACCACACTGCTCGGGTGCCTGTGTCCATGTTGTGCTGTGTTGACATTGTTATTTATGATTTGAATGCTTCACATTGCCGCAATTGGTGGATCAGATTGCCCTGCCACCTCGAGTGAAGCACACCATCCGGCTGGTTTTGCTGGCCGCCTCCCCCTCCCCGCGTCAGAATTGGATCGGCAACATGCACATGCACGCCATTATGGCGTGGCCCTAGTATACACAAGAGATTCGGCCCACCGTTAGCCGCTCCTTTTTGACTCGGCATGGCGCGCGAACCTACCTGGTCAGCATCATAATTGACAGATGTGAGCTGTGCTGCAAAGTCAGACTGCGGGATTTGCCACTGAGTGAGATTGAATGGTCAACGTCCAAAGATGCTCGACAGCTGGGGCTACCTTGTCCAGCAGAGAGAGCAGCAGCAGTCTCATAACTTGCCGATGGGGCAATTGCATTCAATGGACAGAGCTGAGACCAGAGTGAGTGGCAAGTCCAGACCCTCTCGAAGGGATTCTGCCCCCAGGCGGCCAGCTCAGGAAGCCTGAAACCCCGGAACCTGCGAGCCTGTTTCGCCGCTGCATAGGACACTCACACAAAGAGGCAGCCCGTGTTGCAAGTTTCATGCTCCTGAGCTTTTTCCCGCCATTACACGAGATCCTCCCGCTGTTCTGGTGCCGGGCTCTGGCTGTAATCCCAGTCAACCAGAAAGCGTCCAACGAACAGGGCGCGGCTTGAGGCTTTCTCCAAACCTCGCCAACATCCCCCAAATAAAAACCCAAAAAAGAGGACGTGCAGTAAAAGCCTCCCACGTACGCGGCGCAAGTGAGCTCGGGCTCGGATGAATAATCCTTGGAAAATATCACTTGTCCCCTCGTCATTATCCCAACCCTGCTGTCAACAACGTTCTGGGTGGCAAAAACGTCCCCCCAAAGGAGGGTCGCTCCTGTTGCAGCCCGCACGTGTCGCTCAACAAACGCACTGAAATGCACGGCATCGAGTAGAAAGACGTGGGTCTCCAACGGACAACATAGCCTGGCCTTACCGTATGTACCAAGGTTCAACTTCTTGGTTGTGGTGTCTTCAGAAGAGCATGATGTAATCCCATCAAGCACCTCGAACCCCGCAGTCTGGCCCTAGTTTGCTCGAGCAGCCGCTACCGAGCAAACGGGCAGGGCAATATAGAACCTTTTCATCACTCTGGAATCCGGAGGAACATCTCATTGATTGACAACGTGACATGATGACCTTTTGGGTGACCTTTGGCCGACCCCCCCCC
>LAXH01000002.1:345837-358585 GCA_001006505.1 Tilletia horrida
CGCCTTCTTTGACAGGATGACATGACAAGTGGGTTTCGTCGGAGTACTCGTTTGTTGAACGTGCGTGCATAATGGCTGCTGAGAATATTTCCGGGCACGATGGGATACAGCAGGGGGGCAAGCCTTCTAATGTCTGACCCCTCGCGTCTTTACAATCGCTTGATGACAGCCTCGGTGAAGGCCTTGGTTCCCAGCGATCCACCCAAGTCACCAGTTCGTTGCCCCGCCGCGATGGCCGCAAAGATGGCCTTCTCGATCTGGTCCGCCTTGTCGAACAGCTGCATGTGTCGGAGCATCATGATCGACGACAGCAGGAGCGCAGTCGGGTTCGCCTTGTCCTGCCCAGCAATGTCGGGCGCAGATCCGTGCACAGCCTCAAAGATGGACGCGTCTTTGCCAATGTTGCCCGAGGGCGTCAGACCCAGACCGCCGATGAGACCGGCGCACATGTCGGACAAGATGTCACCGTACAGGTTGGGCATGACCATGACTCGGTCCGCGTAGGGAGCGGGGTTCTGTACGATTCGGAGACAGGCTCGGTCGAGCAGGTCCTCGTCGTACTCAATGTCCGGGTAGTCCTTGGCAACTTGCCGGCACGCGTGCAGGAACATGCCGTCGCTCATCTTCATAATGTTGGCCTTGTGCACAGCAGTGACGCGCTTGCGGTTGTTCTCCTGTGCGTGGTGGAACGCGTACCGCGCAACCCGCTCCGAGGCCTCGTAAGTGATGAGCTTGATCGATTGGACAACACCGTCGACAATCTCGTGCTCGATACCAGAGTACTCGCCCTCAGTGTTCTCACGGATGAGGACGGTGTCTACGTTGTCGTAAGGCGTCTTGAAGCCCTGGATGGATCGGCATGGTCGGACATTGGCAAAGAGGTGGAAAGTTCGTCGGAGAGTCAGATTGAGGGAGACGTGACCTTTGCCGATTGGTGTCGCCAGCGGACCTGCGCAGAAGTGAGGGATGGAGAAAGTTGCGATGTGAGATGGAGGTGAGAGGTCTCTTGGCCACAGCGACATGCGGGCGCTTACCTTTGAGAGCAACGGTGTTCTTCTTGACGCTAGCAACGGACTCCTCGGCAATGGTCGACTTTCCATCCTTGATAAAGGGTGTGACACTGATTGGCTCCCACTGCAAAAAATGGAAGAAGAATTGCTTGATCAGCTCCGCGGATCAGAGTATGAGAGGAGCCCTGCACAGAACATGCGCACCTTGATTGGGACACCAGCCGCAGAATAGATATCCTTTACCGCCTGCGAGACCTCGGGACCGATACCATCACCCTCGATAAGCGAGACTGTGTAGTTGCCGTCCTTGTCCTTGAGCTTGTCCTTCTGATAGGCCGAGGATGGTGGCTCAGCAGCGCGTGCTGATGCCGAGACGGAGAAGGAGCGGATGGATGCAGAGGGAGCTGAGGCACGGATGCAAGTGTAGAGCGACGAGCTTCCCCTGGCACTCAGAGCGGAGACGACACCGGTCCGGAGAGGAGCAGTCGCGAAAGAGGTCGCGGCGAGCATGTTGGAATACAGAAAGGCGAGAATGAGCCGGCGGCTACCTGATGGTGGTGATGGAGAAAGGATAGGCGAGGATCGAATCAGCAATCCGGAGCTCAACGCACAGATACGGGTGCGCGGGAAGACGTCTGCTGCTGAGGACCAGTCAGCTTCGATTACTCACCCCGAAATTTCTAGTTGGATGACAGAGTTGCTGTGATGATGTTACCCTTGTTGCTCGACGTCGAAGCAAGGTGGATTGGATGCAAAAGCGAGTGATTTTCTCTCGGCGAACTCCAGCTGATAAGCTTCTCTGCGCACTGACCACTTTCTCACCTTTCGCCCTCACTCAATCCACATCCTAAGCAGGAAGCCATGGAGCTACCTCAAGGTTGCCTCAGGTGAGAGATGCAGTGGTAAGAGTGCAGAGGGAGGGCCGTCTACTGGATCTGCAAGGCATGAGTAGCAGAGCATTCATGCACCACCTCCTTGATTTGAATGACGCCTGAATGACTCGGGTGAGGCGAGACAGAAATCCAAGACATCATCTGGAAGACTTGCATAAGTACGATGGGTGGAAGCCAACAACGACACCTTCTTTCCTCTCAAATCATACCGCTCTCTCGGCTGACAGCATCATTCTGCAATGACTGTGCCAATTCGACGCGCATACGCCGTATACGACGTTTTCACATCAGAAGCGCTCAAGGGAAACCCCGTAGCCGTTGTCTATGATACGGCCGGGCTAGAGAACGACGAGGAGGCCAAGCAAGCCTTTGCCCGATGGACAAACCTCTCCGAGACCGTCTTCATCTACCCGCCCACCGACTCAGAAGCAGACTATCGACTCGAAATCTTCACTCCAGCAAGACGCTTGCCGTTCGCGGGCCATCCAACCATTGGCGCCGCCAACGCATGGCTCGACCAAGGTGGCCACAAGCCGAAACGAGACGGCTTTCTCACGCAGCAATGTGATATCGGTCTGGTGAAGCTCAAGATTACTTCGTTGAAGCACGGCGACGAGGCAGCCCACCGACTGTTCTTTGCTGCCCCGCCATTCATCCAGGAGGGCGACATTGAGCCCGAGTTACTTCGACGCATCTGTGCTGGTCTCAACCTCGATCCCGAGAAAGATGTCCTGGGCGCACGCCTGATCGACAACGGACCCGGCTGGCACGGCATCCACCTGAAGGACGCCTCGACCGTTCTGGACAAGGTCCCGCCGCCTTCCAAGATTGTCTGGGCCGAACTCGGCGACAAGCTCAACATTGGCCTGGTGGGCGAGTACGAGCATACGACGCCAGCCAACCCAGGCCAAGCCCGGCCGACATTCGAAGTGCGAGCCATTGTGAATGGGGAGGGACAGTTTGAGGATCCGGTCACCGGCTCTCTCAATGCCGGCATTGCCAAATGGCTGATCGCCGCGGGTAAGGCGCCTGCGGGAGGCTACATTGCGTCACAAGGATTCCACCGCAAGCGCGCCGGCTTCGTCCACGTCGAGACGGACCAGGAAGCTCAAGATAGCAAAGGCACGAACGGGACGATTTGGGTGGGAGGCGATGCCGTGCGCGTCGTCGATGGTACTCTCACAATCTGAGACTTGGCTTTGTCATGATAACGCAATTGTCCGTCCCCATTGGGGGGATCAACGCCACCTCCATTCTGATAGTCCCTCTTTGTGCCGAATATCCGCGGAATGGAGGGCTGCTCCTCAGCCAGTCTGTGTCTGGCAAGAGCTGTCCATTCACGAGGTTGAGGCTCACGTATTCGCCTTTGTCCGGGCCACGCCCGAATCGAGCCTGATTCTGATCACTACATACCGAGGTGAATGTGGAGTTGGCTCGCACTTGTCCTCCGGATAAAAAGAAATCTGCTAGCGCGAGACCATTTTGGGCGCCAAATGATGCTGGCTCGGCACAGGCATGCACACAAGAGCTAGGCAGCCAGGTCCTCGACCTCTGGGCAAGGGTGCTCCGGCATGACCACATGGGGGTCGACAAGATACAGAGGATCCCTGCCAGCTGGGACGTGCTAGTTTCTCACGTTTGTACTTGACTCAACACTATGTACTGCGTCGGGATTATTTTCCGAAATCGTCTAGCGCGTTGTTGTAAAGAGAGTCAGTGGGTTGGGCCGAAAGCTGCACAGGTTGGGGGCTGACTTCTTGCGCGGGTCCAGGCTTGAAAGAATGCGTGCCGCAGTATCGGATGATTGTGCCCCTCACCGCCTTGTGACTGGACACTTCGCCATCTGGGGCAGGATATGCCTTGGAAGGGGGCGCATGTCCCGAGGGCTCAAGCTGTCCATCTAGTGGGCACTGCCTCTACGCCGACTCGCAGGTGGAAAGTGGACATGCAAGTGTGAACTGCCCCCCCCCCTTGGCCCATGAATCTGCCTCACACATGGCACAGCGTCGCTGTCCATGACTCGCCATCCGAGGCTGGAACGATTAGGATGCTTGGTCTTCACTCCCTGATACTTTGTACGAACTAGTCAACGAGGAACAAGTCAGACATGGTATGCACAGGTCGAATGATGCTTTGATCCGCCATGTGAATGGGTCCGTTCATTTCAGAATATATCCGCCTGAGAATCTAAAGTGTCTGGAGGATGGTGAAGGCAAGGAGTTGGAGACTATGGACGCGTCAGCTTGGTCGGGAGCCGAGTAAGTCGCTGATAGGGTGGGAATTCAATTGCTCTGAGCAAATCGCTTGGTGAGGGAACGCGATTCAATGCTCTGACCGACGAGTGCAGCACGTTTCTCCGGGACCGCAGTTTTTTCCTGATGCTAATTGAGCCACACGATTCACCGACAGCGTTGCCCGGCCTGGAATTGAGGCACCCAACCAACGTCCACAGACTAGCGTGCAACACCAAGATGTAATCAATGCCCGCGGCGTAAAGAGCCTGCATCTGCTTATGTACAATATACATACAGTACAAGCTATAGACTGCACACACCACACTGGCAGGAGATGATGGATGCTGCTGCCAGCCTGTTGCGAGCGAAAGGCAAGAAGCAGTCCGAGGGTTGTGTCGAGGTCTCCGTCCCGATCCCCGACCAGAACAGGCGGGCGCAAAGGCGTCCTGAAGCTGTGCACCTCGATGGGTGTGACAACATCGGTCGCGAGGGAGCACGGGTCTACTTCGGTCTACTCTGTACTTCGACGATCCAGTTGGCAACGGAGCCGAGTACATACAAGTACAGTAGCAGTGCTGAGGTTGCTCAGAGGAAGAAGAGAAGGTCATTTGTATGATCTGACTCGACTCACGATGTGACAATATCCGATGCGTTAGACAGCTTTGCTCTTCCTTAATCAGTTTGCACACGAAGCTAGCTAACATAAACTTCTTGACGACCTGCTTATGATTTTCCCTCAGGTGCGGCGGGTGCATCTTTCTGGAAGGATGCGTGGCCCCTTGTGCTTCTTTATCCTGTGTACAAGGATGAATCATCTTGCTTCATTCAATCTGACCACGATCACCTCGTAGCCCTGCGTCGAGCCGCTCTCGGATCCTCAGAATGGCGCGACCATGAATTCAGCGCTTCAAAAGCAGTCGAGTTCCCCACTCTCCAACGTAATCCTCTGAACGCTCTGTTTCCTTCCTCCATCTCCATTCAGTCTCGCATTCCATCAACTCCACCCTCTTCTGAGAAGAAGAACGGATCTGCCCATCCCAGCAACTTCATTCCAGCAGAGTGGGACACACCCTTTTCCACCCCGTTCCCCTATCCCCCTTCTCATTGAGCCCCGCTTCATTTACACCCATCGCTTCCCAGACAAGTGAGACGGACTCCATCTGAACCGCGTGGGCTCAACTCAACCAGTATCGACAGATCCTGGGGGATCAGAAGACCTTGCAGCGTGGCTACAGATCAGTCGCAATCTCAACCCTCAACTTCCCAGAACACGGCTCGATAGAGACGCCAAGATCAGCGGACGCGGACCCTCTTGCTCTATCGCATTCACGACGCACACGTTACAGGATCTCCAAGCGAGCTACCTGCTCTTGCTGGTCACCCTTGATCAAGTTCACCTTGGACATCTCGTTTCTCCTGGATACCCCCACTTTACCATATAAAGGGTGAGTGCTTCTATCGGGACCTTCATTATCGCTCAGCTTGCCTGACTTACCCTCTCCTCTACTATTCTCCTTAACTTCTACCTTAGCTGCCCACAATGGACCCTTTCGCGACCGAGCCATCAACATCAAGAGCATCACCGCCTCGCTTCAAGAGGGTGGCCGTCACGTCCTGCGACTCCTGCCGGCTCCGTAAACTCAAATGCAACGCCAAAGAGCTGCCTGCTGGCTCCACATGCTCCAGCTGTGCCAAGCATGAATGGCAATGCACCTTTGAGGACAGCAAGGAGTCCTTGAACCGACCGACCACTCGAATGCGTCACAAGATCCACCGAAATCCAAACCCACCGCAACCAGGAATCTATCCTCACCACTTCCCCGCATCAGCGCCCTCAGTCGGACAACAGCATGGGTTTCCCCTCAGCGGGCTGCTAGGCGCCCCAGCACCCGAGAGCCCGCCTCAACCGGGGATTCATCCTCATTACTTTCCCGAGTCAGCACCTCCCGTCGATGGCCTTCCTCACACCGGGCTGCTAGCCGCCCCAGCACCCGAGCAAAGTAATCACCTCGACAGGAACTCCAATGCTCAAGCCATCTACAGACTAGCCCAGCAGCTCTGGCCCCATGTGCATGTCCAAGCACATGCACCTGTAAGTGTAATGTGGACGACGGCTGTCGAGGAGATCCAGTGCTGACGATTCTACATCCCGATTTTGTCCACCCTCAGTCATACGGCTGGTCTTCCGGCACCGACGCAGCTCTGTCGCACCCTCAGGACGCATTCACACCCGGCGGCACCAGAGACCCGCGACTCATCGATCCCAGCTTCAACCACGCTCTTCACATCTTGCCAATCATCTCCAAGCTATCCCTCCCTCCCACCTTGACGAATCCCGAGACGGGAATCACGCAATCCATGCCGGTCACGCAAGTGGCAGAAGTACTGCTGCTCCGGTTCTATGCGGATCCGACGACCTCCCTCGCCTCGGTTGTTCCGCGCAAGCAATTTTTGCAACGCTACCAGACCTGCCTCCCTGCCCCTCCCCCGCCCTACCTGCTGATCACCATGCTGACCCTAGCAGCATTCTTGCCGACTACGAAGGAGCCCGAGCTGCTGGCATGGCGAGGACACGGATGGAGTCAGGCCATCCAAGCCATCCAAGTCCGGCTGCACAACGGCGTTCCGGTCTGCACCACCGTTTTCCAGACTCTGCTGCTGTTGGGGATCGGCTGGGTTGGAGGTCCGGACGACCGTGAACGAATGATCATCTTGGACATGGCTCGCCGGGCATTCGTGTTCCTCGATGGGAACTTGGACATACCAGCTTCACCTGAACCTCAAGAGGATCAAGATTGGAGAAGATCTGACAGCGGTGCTGCTGCTGCTGCTGCTGCGGGCGACACTGTCAATCCGGTGCCACCCGAGTTCTTGACTCCTCAAATACCGACTTCACTGCCAATCGTTTCCGCTCCCACGGTCGGGCCGTCAAGCTCCTCTTCCAATGCCGGTGGTGGTGCAACCCAACCATACGACAGCTTCCTCCCACCCGCCTCCTTCCCGACCGATCTCGGCCACTTTGGTGCGACATCATCAGACACGATGACTCCTTTCCCCTTCAACTTCCAAGCCGTGCAGCCGGCAGTCGACACGATTACATCGCCGACGAGCGCATCCGCAATCGCAAACGATCTCGACTGGTCTGCGTTGGGACTGAAGGGCTTGATGGACGGCCTGGATCCGCTGCATGATATATGGTCGGACCTTGCAGCCTTTGACTTTGCCCACATGGGAGCGATTGGCGAAGCTGGCGAGTCGTCAACATCGGCAGTAGAGCCGAACACGAGTAACGGAGCCACCCCAGCGGAAGAGACGCTTTGGCTGGGTCTCGGGAAAGGTGGCGCCGGCTCATCTAACTCTGCGTAGGGTCTGCCATGAACAGATGTGTTTCTCACCTTTCCCGACGGACTCTACATTGGGCGGCGCCTTCAGTCACCGCTTACAGAAATTGTACTCTCGCCCCCTTGCCCCTTCGATTTGATATTGTATCCCCTTAGATGAATGGCAAACCTGCCCGCCTATCTGCCTGCAAATGCAAATTCTTATGTACCGCATGAAGAACAGGCTTTCATTTACGCGGTTTTGAAGCCTTGACAGCAAGAGAAGGGAACAGCGGTGCAATCTTCGATCCGTCCCTCCTCATCTGCAGCCGGACATGTGGTCTGAGGTTGGTCGCGCTCGTTGCAACATCTTCCCATCTCGTTGCTTCTGAGCCGGGCGGGAGGCCCATGATCTCGAGGAGAACCCGCATGCGCTCAGGCATGACAGTTACGCCGAGCAGGACCGCTGTCATTCGAAGTGTCTCCGTCGAGTAGTAGATCGCTCTTTGTATTGTCGCTGTGTCTGCACGAGCCGACCATGGCTCCAGAGACGACACCAGCTCGTTTGCCTGAACAAAAGCGAGAATCATATGCAGAGAAAGAGCAAGTCATGCCATATCAGACTCTAAGGCCGATCCCCAACCGCTGAGGACGAGAAACTCACCATTGCGACTGTGTCGTGGACTGCTTGCAGCGCCTTTGAGAATTCGAACCGCTGCATATGTGTATCGAAGATGATGGGCAACTTTCGCAACTGCTCATCCAAGCCCGCATCCTCCGTATGTACGCTGTCCGGCTGCGGAATCTCGACCTCGCTTGTTGATGTCTGATCCTCGTCTTGCCGCTCATCGTCGGGAAGCAACCGACCCAAGATCTTGGGCGCAATCATTCGACTGGCCAAATTGCCAATCTGGCCCTGTAGGTATTTGCGATGGTACTCCAAGATCTGCTCATCGCTGTAATCAGAGTCGGTCGCCAAGTTGCCTCCCACGCGGATCAGGTACCATCGCAAGATGTCGACCGATCCGCAGAGATCGGATGAGGGTGCATTTGCAGTCGACGGAGAAGGGAGAGGAGGTCGGAATTGGCGTAGGGCTTCAAAGGGGTCGACTACGTTTCCGCGCGATTTGGACATCTTTGACTTGTTCATTGTCCAGTGAGCGTGGGCAACGACGGCACGAGGTAGTGGCAATCGTGCAGCCATGAGCATAGCTGGCCAATATACTGCATGAAAGCTGGCAGGTATGTGCCAAATGGATCAGACTCGCAGGTCAGCCGAGTGTCGATGTCGAGCTAGGAAGCGCTCCAAGGCTAGAACTTACCGAACAATGTCCTTGCCAACAACGTGAACATCGGCTGGCCAAGCGCTCGTTGTTGGCCTGGGCTCCGTTTGGCCGGCCCCTGTCTGCTGTGGCCAAGGGAAGCCGGTGACGGTCAGGTAATTCACCAACGCGTCTATCCACACGTAAATCGTATGCTCTTCATCACCCGGCACCGGGATCCCCCAATGCAGTCGACTCCTCGGTCGCGATACGCTAAGGTCAGCAAGTTCCCCACTCTGAAGCTCTGCAAGCAATGCCGCTTGTTGAGAGGGCGGCTGCAATGGCATCAAGAACCGGTCTGGAGTGTCGGATGCTGTGAAAGGGTTTGGTTGAGGGGTAGAAAGCCAGGAGATCAGCGAATCGCGGAATTGTGAGAGCCGAAACTTGTAGTTTTCCTCTGAGCTCCATTCGACGCGTTGGCCAGTCTCGATTGCGACCTGCGTGAATTGATGGAGGATTCATCAGGGATCGACACTTGATTGCCAAGAAGATTTCGGCCCCTCACCATGTACTTCTCGCCCGTGTTGGCATCTTGAATCTCTTGGACTTGCTGTTCTGTGTAGAAAGCTTCGTCGGAGACTGAATACCAGCCGCTATGCTGTCCTTTGTAGATGTAGCCGCCGTCCCATAGCCGATTCTGGAAGGTGTGAGACAGGAACGACAATCAGTCGTAGGGTTCAGGCTCGTGATATTGGGAGCATTTTCCACTCACCCAGATCTCCTTCACTGCCTCGGCGTGATCCTGTTCAGTTGTGCGAATGAAGCGGGTGTAGCCTATTTCTGCAGCATCGGCCAAATCCTGGACCGGACCAAAGAGAGAAATAAACGAGGAGCACTGGGGGTGATCAGCTTTGGGTGCCTTACTCACTTTGAAGCGTTTGCTGATTCTATCACACAATGCTTTCGGGTCCTCGTTTGCTGCCTCTGCTACTTTTTGAATCTTGAGTCCATGTTCATCTGTGCCGGTGCTCAGCACTGGCTGGATGTCATGAGTCGGGAGAGACGAGGTCGAGGTCAGGCTTGCTGGTGACCAGCCACGATATCTCCAGGCGTGATATCTGGCGAGCACATCTGCGACTAGATCTGAGTGCAGATGCCCGATGTGAGGATTTGCGTTGACATAGAAAATCGGAGTGGTGACGTAGAAAGGCTTTGGTGTTGGACTTGAGCTTGACGATGCAGTGCTCGAGTGCGGGCGAGCGTGTAGTAGCGACGTGGCCGAACGCGTAGATGGGTGAGGGCGGGCTGCGGCAGGCCTGATTGAATGTATGAGGGATGCAGATGATGCTCTGGTGAAAGTCAGATCGGGATGAGAATTAGCACTACTGCATCGCGATGGAGTGAGTGAGCAGCGGGCGAGACGGAGCGCGAAAGATGAGCTCCCCATCGCCTCGAGTCAGCCAAGTCTGCTCCTCCAAGAGCCTGCTTCTCCTTGCCACGTTTGACGCTTCGTTGGGTTGTTGGAGGTGGAGAGCAGTTCCAAAGCAGTTTCGCTTTCCCTTTCTTCTCAAAAATTCCTCGAGTCTGTGCTCAGTTGTGCTGAGGTTGGCTCGTTGGGGTCTCACGGAAGTCTGCAAGACGTGGCGCATCCCTTTCCGGTCAAATCTCACACACTCATCACGGAAACGACGACGAGGAGGAGGCTGGAGGATACGCAGGAGCAGGACCGAGCTCTCATGCTTGTACATACAAGCTCAGAGCGGCTCCCGACGGATTCTTGGTCTTGTCATCTGCTGTCAGCCCGAGAGCATGGAACCAAGGGGTACCTCGCCGGTTATTCTGGAAGCCATGATGGCAGACGACACACATTCCCTCGTGGCGAACACTACATATCACTGACTGATAATGGATAACCGCTCACCACGGGTGTGCACTGTGCAGCTGCTAGTGCAGTCACTCGGCCATCATCATTGCCTTGAGCTTTGATGTATGTATGTACACCGGGCGTTGGAACCATTTCCAAAGAAAGAGTGGGAGAAGTGGGGGTACCTCTTCGGTTATGGTGTGACCTATCGCCTTTTTTGAGAGGTGGTAGTGGTACAATATCATCAGCAGCAGTATGAATGCCGCGGTGATCCTGGCTGAATGCACTCTGCGGCGCAGACTCAGCAGTTCGTACATAAGCATGGAGTTAGAACCAACACCTCTGCCTACATTCTTCTCCTGGTCCCCTTTCCGCCCTTGCCTGAGCAAAGACGACAGAGCTTCCATACATAGCAGCTGACGCACCATATTCAACATGTCTGTCGAAGCCAGCAGACTCATCCAGCCTGCTCTCAGAGATCACTTTCAAGCACAGCCGCGCAGTAGTAGACAGCAACCCGCAGACCCCAACAACATGGCCACCGCTCCAACTGCTTCCCTTCCTCAGAGCAGCCTCCGCGTGCATACGCACCCTCTCCATGTCCAAGCAAGCACGACGGCGCGTCCAACAGGCAGATCATTCGAACAGAGCTCCATCTGGACATTGGTCGACAGATCCCACGTTAACAAGGATGTCATCTTGCCTCCCCTCCGCGGAATCCAACTCCTCGTAGACGCGGCAAGTGCGGCCTCTAGCGTGCCCCTGCACCCACTCGCCGACTCCGCGGCCCGAGCCGACAGTCTGCCACGGCCGTCGGCCAGAGTACCGCCATCATCCGCAACACTTCCGGCCATTCGGGTTGAGGTAGAGAGGCCGCCTCTGAGACGACACCATCGCCGCGCGGCTGCACCGCCACCTGGGACTCTGGGCGAGCGGTGCCAATCACCAACTCCAGTCTCACGACACGGATCTCGTCATCTTTCGGCCGCGTCACTCGTCACCAACGGTGTGTCTGAGCGCTCGCCAAAGGAACTCGAGACGATCAGCCAAGACGAAGACGAGTATGATGAGGTGGAAGACGACGAAGACGAAGATGATGATGATGACGATGAAGATGAATTCGTGCCGCCACCACCACCGTCTAGCACTGTGCGAGTGAAGAATGACAGGAAACCAGCGCCGCATGAGCTGATCGAGGACTCGCACGGGGCGAGCTCGGACTCGAAAAAGCGAACAGGCTCGAGAGACGCAATCTCTGGGACGAGCTCAACGTCACCGAAGAAGAAGTGTCCATGCCGCCCCAGGTCACGGAAGACGTCCCACTCTGTCATCGAAAGGCGCCGTCGACAAAAGATCAACGAGCGACTCATCCATCTGCAATGCTCGGTGCCCGCATGCCGTGAAGAGGCTGAACTCCTGCTCCGTAGTCGACATGGCAAAGGAGGAGCCTCTCAGTCTCAGACTCGAGGTGGGCCACGTTCGAAGAGCAGGGGCAAAGATGTGGCCGAACAGGGCTCGGATCAATTCGAGCATCTGATCAGGGAGAAACTGACCAGTGGACTGGTAGTGGAGAAACTCTGTGTGATCAGTCATGCAGTGGGTGAGTACGACTACCACGAGATCTGTATGAAGCGAGGCATGACCCGTTAGCTGACAGCAGTGCTCCTGCACCCACAGACTACCTGGCCGAGCTCGAGATGAGATTGACCACCTTCCGCGAGGCGTTCGCCCGAGCTGGGCTGGAGGAACCTGCTTTCCAGTTGCCTCCCGGCGGCGTCGCCTGCTCCTCGCACAACCACGAGGACGAGCTCGACGACGATGAGGAAGACGGTGGACCTCAACCAGATCCAGAATCGGAACCTACCTGTAAGCACGGTAAGACTCTCGCGCCGAGGACCAAACGAAAGAGGCAGGACAGCAGCAGCAGCAGCAGTAGCGCTACCAGCGAATCTGGATCAGTTCCGAGCGCGTCAGCACCCCAACTCGAGTCCGGCCAGGGCGAGTCGGGTTCTGTCCGAGCCCAGGATGTTCAAGCGTCTGGCTCTGCAAAGAAGCGCAGGAGACATTGGGGACGAGGAGATGGCCCTCTGGTTGATGACTTGCCATGAACCACTGTCAAACGGACGAGGACGTGGATGGATGTTGGCCTCCACATGGGGGGGGGG
>LAXH01000002.1:358625-394211 GCA_001006505.1 Tilletia horrida
GCGCGGCGCTTTGTTTACGTCATGCCAATCATTATGAAACCAAGATTGGCGCGCAGACTCCCAACAGCCCTGCGCACCTCGCAGCGAAAAGAACACTTGTTTTTGATCGCACCGGCATTTGGGCCCCCTGTTGCAGTCAGTCGCTTTGGCTGCATTGGCCCCGCTCCGAAAAGGCCAGCGTTTTGTTTTTGGGCGTTGTAAGGTCGGAGTTCTGATTGTTTGTAGAAGTGTGTCTCAATTGTACTGTAAGCTAAGCACAGAGCAACTTCGAGACTTCGAGAGGGTTCTGTCATTCTTGTGTGTAATAACTGGCGCGCATATAAAGCGGCAGACTCTCACTCGCGCGCACCTCATCTGATGCGCTCACCTCGTCACTCACACGCAAGTCATTCATCTCAACTCAGCACTCTCATCAACACACTCACCAACACAACACACACACTCACACACATCAGCAATCCAACATGGCCGACACTACTGCTGCCCCCGCCGCCGCCAACGGTGCCGCACAACCCACCGTCCACGTCGACGTCAAGATCTCCAACCCTGACGGAACCACAACCTCGCCCACCGCACCTGCCTACGAGGCCAACCCTGCCATCGCAGTCCCAGCCGAGAAGAGCGCAGCTGTAGAAGCCCCCGCCGCTGCCGGTGCCACAGCCCCCGTCGCCGAGAGCTCAGCCGCCCCTGTTGCTGCCGCAGCCGTCCCCGCCGCCGCTGCCCCAGTCGTTGCTGCCGCCGCCCCTACTGCTGCTGCTCCCGCTGCGGCCCCTGCCGTCGACACTTCCGTCGCTCCCGCTGCCGGTGCTCCCTCCGCTACTGGCTCCACCATCGTTGCTACCACCCCCGCTCTTCCCGCCAAGGAGCTCAAGAAGCTCGACAAGCTCCAACGCGTCGAGGCCAAGGGCCAAGAAGCCGACATGAAGAAGGCCATCAAGGACTCTTCCGCCGCCGAGAAGCTCCACCGCAAGGCTCGCAAGGCCGAGGTCCAGTCGGAGAAGCGCCACAACAAGGCCCGCGACGCCGAGCACAAGGCTGCCAAGGCGCTCAACAAGGCCAACGAGAAGCACCAAAAGACGGTCAAGACGCTGGAAAAGGCGCTCGAGGAGCTCAACATCAAGAAGAAGCACACCGAGACGACCCAGGAGGCATTTGAGAAGGCCAAGGCCCGCATCGATGGTACTCGTGAGGCCAAGGCTCAGGGTGATGCCGAGCGTGCTGCTCGGGCTGCTGCCATGCACGGCACTCCCCAGCCATCGACCGCCGCATAAAGTAGGCGGATCCCCAAGTCGATTCAGACACATGCGCAAATCATTGCTTTCCGGACGATGCCTCGAAAATTTTGGAGACATTCCTCTCAAATCTCCCCCCTGTCGGAATCAGTTTGATACCCACCACATGGAGAGGTACACAATTATTTTGATACCCCCCTCTCCTTTGTGCCCGCCCTTTCAAATTGCAGTCCACACATCCTTTCCCCTCTTTCTGCACACGGAAAAGTAACAGTCTTCTTGCTTCCCTTACACACACACATATATCCATAAATACCCATCAAATACCTCGTTCCCTCCTGTCGACCAAGCGTGTTCTGACAGTATGCTCAGTCAGTCATCTCTTCTGCTGCAGTCCCAGTCGGCAATATATACTCTCATTCGGCACCGTTGGAGAATGATGAAAGGTGACATTTGAGAATGAACACAAAACAGCAGCGCTAGTGTACAGTAAAGAGAGCTGGACGATGAGAGAAGAGCGGCATGACAGAGCGTGATGTCCGACGAGAGGCCAAGAGGAAACCCATAGAGAGTTGGGAATGCAAGCGAGGGAAGGGTAAAAACGGGCCCGCTTTTTCACTCGCGGACGATGCGAGCCTTGATAAGTCCGCTAGGGTTGGCCTGGGGCAAGAACACCTCGGCCGTGTCCTCCGTGAGATTGTCCAACCCCGCAAAGCCCAGATCGATAGGTACATAGTGCTTGTTAGGCAGCGTGTACTCGACCCCGACCACGCTCTTGCACGCGTCGTCGGCCAGCGTCGCCTGGGCCATCTTGAAGAGCGTCGCCTGCACCGACGCAGACGCGTCTGTCGCAAAGAGATGCATGGTGTGGAACAGCGAGCGGGCGTGGATCTGGTTGAAATCGAGGGGTGCCTTGAATTCTGCTGTTGAAGCTGGCGAGGATTCGGTGCTGCCCAGTGGAGCGCTAAACTTGGACGCTTTTACAAAGGACGACAGAGGCGCCGGCAGAGCAATATCGTCTGCGCATCACAAGAAGAATTTTCAGCTTTTGTGTGCAATGTTGACGCGTCGAGTCTATACAGCCAAGCTCACAAATGCATTCGACAGATGTTGAGAAGATGCGATCGTCGACGGCCCTGAGGGTAGTGAGCTCATCGCGATGAAACCCGTAGAAAGCCGAGCCTGTACTCTTAAGCACGAGCAGGTTCTGCACTCCACCTTGCAGCACATCAACACTAAACTCGTCCGCCCCAGCTTTTTTGCTCAGCACAGTCTTTGCCACCCGCAGGGATTCGCCGTCCCGGACAAAGCTGTGTTTGTGCTCGCCGCCGTGGTCGGGTCCGAGATCGATCCGGGACCAGCGGTGCTGGAGGATGTCGAGCTCGACGCCCTCGATGTGTGCATACTTGTTGAGAAAGTGGTGGCCAATGTGGAGCGCAAAGAGTTCGGGCACGAGGACAATCTCGGACGCGTCGAGCGACTTGGCGAGCACATTGATCGTGTTCTTGACCGTGTCGGTGGGCACCACTAGCGTGTTGTCGCCCTGGGTGTACGAGGTCTCGAGTTGGGTGCCTGTGAGGAGGCATCTGACTGTGTATTCGGCAACCTGATGACGGGACGCGTCCTTGGGGTCGCGCACCACACGCAAAACGCGGACGAGGTCCTTGCCGTACTGGTAGGAAGCGAGCTTGGCCATTATCGAGGTCGATGGAGGGAGGATCTGGGTATCAACATGATACGCGGTCAGGTCGTGAAGTTCTCCAGATCAGCCATCTTTGCTCATTCGAACCAGAATCGGTACTGATTCGGCGCTCACCTAATATATGTTGAAGAGTAGACACTCTGGCAAGGACAATACAAGAGAAAGGGCAGTGGTGGGTTGGGAGATGCTAAGGAGGTCCCAGGAGTTGGCAGGCGACTGCTTTTATATCTTTGTTTCAGCGAGCATGCTCCGCGCACTTCAGTCCAGACCCAGCCAGACACGGGTCTACTTGGTGGGTGGACACCGCAGCATAGTGCAAGAGCAGGCTGCTGCCGCTGCTCTGACAACCTTGTGCCCTGACTAGGAAGAGAGTCGAGACACAGTTGCAGCAGATAAAGCCGATGCTTGTTATCTCTGGCTGGTGCCTGTCTGGGGTTTGGCTCAACATGTGAGGCGCAGCACAGATCGATCTCGACGCCTCCTTTCGGACGTGGCTCACATGCTGGTGGCAGCACATTTTGCCGGGACTCCACCCAGCTTGCTGGCCTTGAGCCGAGAACGCGACAACACTGCACGCACTCAGCACACCAAGTCGAACAACTTGAAGACAGAGGGAAAGAGGGAGACAGAGAGAGAGGAGATTCTAGATGCGTTGCTAAACGAGTGTGTGTGGGGAGACGACGGGACAAATGAATGGATGAATCGGTACAAGATGGGCGGCAACTTTGGCCGATGCTTCTTTGAAAACGCAGAAAACTATTGTTCTTGGGATGCCTCCTTCGCGGCCGCCGCTCTCTCCCGTTCTTGAACCAGAGCCTTGACGCTCTTGAGAACAGGTGCTTTGAAGCTCATCAGCGACTCGGTCCGCTTCAGGTACTCTGGTTTGGACATTGTCGAGTCTTCCGACTCCGCAATCGACAACGTCGAGGGTTTCCGAGCCAGTCGCCCCATGCTCATCGA
Organism: Tilletia horrida; assembly: GCA_001006505.1. Taxonomy (NCBI): domain Eukaryota; kingdom Fungi; phylum Basidiomycota; class Exobasidiomycetes; order Tilletiales; family Tilletiaceae; genus Tilletia; species Tilletia horrida. Next base: position 362,520 of record LAXH01000002.1, read on the forward strand.
ATTGGGGAGCCCTGCCATGCCTCCAGACGTCCGGGACGCCTTGATAGGAGTGTTTTGAGCTGAAAGGCTGTTGACTGATGACTTCCGAAGTAGCAGGTCTCCCTCACTCGTCGAGTCCTTCCGGCTCTGAGCCGCATTGCTAGACCTGGCTCCCCTTCGCATCGGAACCTCACCGACCGAGGTGACCGATGTGTCCACCGCGGGCGAACTCGAATTGGAGTGGCTTCCAGGTGTGGCAAAGTCGCGCAGCAGCTGAGACCGACTCTCAAGCATGGCAATCTTGTTGCGCACAGACGGGATCACCACCGCACTCCCGCGCAAGTTGTGCGTGCTGCTCGATCGCTGCAGGTTTCGTTCAGTGGTCACCGACACACTGCTCGGGGTCTCCTCCGCACCTTGTCCGAGATCGGCCAGGCTGGCCGTGTGTCGCAGATGGTTCGAGGGCCTAGGATTGGTAGGCTCGGGAGCAGCCGTCTTTGGTTCGGCTGCAGGTGACTTTGAAGCGGGTGTGGGAGATGGCGCTGGACTCTCCTTGACTTTCGCCTTGACCGGAGCAGCCGAGCTCTGGAGCGGAGCGGACACTTTTGCCACAATATGATGACGACCTGTTCCTTGCTTGGCACCGCGTTTGGATGGCGCCTGGGAGTCTTTTGCCGAATGATCCCCGCCTTTGACAGGGCCGCCGGTGCCGTTGCGAGGAGCAATTGAGGTCTTCGACGCCGTCGGCGGTGCCGTTGGTCGGTCCTTCTGCATCTTGAGCGGCTTGTCCAAAGTCGCAAAGGTGAAGCTGCCCTTTGTCTTGAGGGAGCCCTTCTTTGGACTTGCCGCTCCTCTGGAGCCGTTGGAGCCGCGGTCGCCGTTGCTAGATTGTTCCGCGACAGACCGGACACGCCGTCCTGAGCCATCGGACACGGGCGAATCGGTTCGCGAGAACGGCACGGCCTCCTTGGCAGAAGCTTGCGATTTACCACTACGGCCAAATGATCCTGTGTCGGTCACTGCCTTGCCTTTGCCCTTGGAGCGCGAAGAGCCGGATGACTTCCGAGCGCTCGGCTCGGGGTCTGGCGTAGCCGACGTTGGCGCGTCGTGGAACACAGTGGGTGTATGACCCCCCTCTGATTCGGGAGAGTGATGAATGGACACCTCGACCGTGCCAATCTCTGATGCAGGCGATCCTGATGCATCAGAATGCGTGCCGCCAAAGCATTCAGATTGGAAGGACTTAGGCGTCTGCTCATCTTGCAGCTGAGGTGCGCTCGCCTTCTTGGTGAGGTTGAGAGGAGCGGTGACATGCTGCGATGGTGGCGAGCTGCTGTCCTGGGCCTTCTCTTCGAATTCGGGTTCTTCGCGGATACATCTGGCGGTCGAGACGGAGTCAAATGTTGTGTTCCCGTCTTCGTCGTCATCCGCTACAGCAGGCACCCCGAACACAGGTAGACCTTCGATTCGTGTTGAGTGGATCACCATGTCCAGCTCGTCGACAGAGTCGTCGTTCATGCTCAGAGGTGTGCCAGCGACGCTGCCGCCATGCCCGCTCCGTTGCGACTTGTACGCCATCTCTTCGAAATCATCACCGGCTTCATCGAGCGAGACAGAGTTCAACAGCAGCTGTGGGTTGACCGAAGTGATGGGTGGGACGAGGTGTGGCATGGCTGCCCGGGGATGGACGTACGGCAGGCAATTGGGATCCATCGTAGCAGCACTCAAATTGCTCGCGTGAGAATGTGTAGATGCCATCGAAAGTCGTCTGACTTGATCGGTCGGCATCACCCCGGCAGAGCTGCTTTCGCGGTATTCCATCGACCGCAATTCGTTGTCGTCCGGAACCTCGATGCCAAGACCGAGTGGACTGTTAGCATTGCTGCTGGTCAGTCCTCGTCGAGCCGTCGCACTTCGAATAGCATGGTTGATAAAGTCGAGAGACTTCTGATGTTGGAGACGCCTGGTCGTGTTCCGCGGAGTCGCAGCTTCATCTGAATCGGATCCAGAGAGGTTGTTCAAGGCTCGAGAAGATGGTAGAGGCAGGTGGAGTTGGTGACGAGGTTTGATCTCCACCTTGGTCGGGCTTCTGAGAGCATCCATCGACCGTACACGTGCGATCATGGGAGCCTCGTTCATCCTGTTGGCCACCGGACTGAGTCCTTGGGGGACCGAACTACCTTCCGCTTGTGCAGCATGACTCCAAGTTCGGCTGACCGCCATAGAAGACGTCCCGAAGCTCGATTTCGAAGATTGTTTCGCAGGTGGAGGATCCAGGGAAACGAAATTGATCACTCGCAGAGGAAGCTCGACGGAGACGTCAGACGAGAACGTGCCGCTGACTGCAACCTTGATGGAGTACATGACCTCGACATGCCGTCCGCGCAAGATCGTCAAGCAATCGGCCTGTGATCATGAGTCCAATATCAGCTCCATACTCGTATGCTTCTGGCTCGAGACTTGGCACTTACTGGAATAGTCATGTAGTGAGACACATCGAGCGAACAGCCGGGGTCCACTCCCGTCCACCAGCCCCTTGCAGTCACTGACCCTTTGGCACCCTTTTGTCCGAGTTCGAGAGAGTCTTCGCAGATTTTCTTTCGATTTGTGCTAGTCGTGCACGCGTCTGGATCAATGTAGGACTCGGCTGGGTCGGCAGGTACCGAGAATCCCACATTGAACTCCGGCTTGGGCTTGAACAGTGTCACGGTACGGACAAGAGCAAGATGCAGATTCTTGACCTGCGGCCATGAGAAAGCTTTTGCGTCAGCTTAAGCTCACTGGACTGTGTGAGAGAATATCATGGCCCACCTTTTTGCTTGTCTCGTTGTTGACGGCGATGTTCACATACACGCGCTGCCCTGCTACCCAAGTGGACCGGTGCAGCGATGCCGTAAGCTGCACCTTGCCAGATCCGCCCATGAACAGACCTTTTTGACCCTGAGAGACGATCGGCTTGGGTGCAGCAGCAAGGACCACGGATGGATTGAGATAGGGAAAGAGGTCGATGTGGCGGTAGAAGTGAGCGATGGATCGATCACTTCCGTTAGAGCTCTTCAGCTTGACAGACCTGTTGAGTGGAGAGAACGGTCAGCATGTTTGTCTATGAAAGGCTCGAAACGGCAAACACTTACCCGATGACGATGTATCTGACCACTGATGTCTTGCCACGGTAGCTTCCTTTAGCGCCTTTGCCGATGGGAACTTCCAAAGAGAACGGAATGGAATGCGCTCCTTCTCTTCCTCTGCAGTATCCTTCCCCATCCTGTGGTCCGATGAAGCACGGAAGAGGTAAGCGACCTTCTGCCTCTGGAGAAAAGAGGTTTGGCGAACCATGCAGCACATAAGGTTCGGAGGGACCACCGTTCGAGCGGTCGCCATCGATGACCATGGCGTGATGATAGAAAATGTGCCGCGTCTCGTCGCCGATCAGCTCTGTAGGCCCCGATGTTTTAGATCATCATCAGCTGACAGCTCAGGGAGAATTCACAAAAGGGCTATGCAGACTCACCTTCAAAGCCAACGATTCGAATCTTTGGTTGCGCGAGCATGACCGTACCTTCACCTTCCTGAGGCTTGCGAACCTTGATCTGAAGTCGGCCTTTCAGAGAGCAACCCTCGACGACGAGATCAGTCTCGAGCACCAAGTCGACTTCAACTCGAGCCTTGCCGTGCTTCGCTTGCTCTAAAGCTGCCACACCTGCAGTCACCGCCGCAGAAGAGCCAACACTGGACGCGGCCGCGGAGCTTGCACCAATGGCGGTTGAGCTCCTAGACATCAGAGTGTTGCCCAGGGTTTCAGGAAGCCCTTCAATGCCGAGTCCAGAAGCCGAAATCTGCTGCTCCGGCTCGTCATCACCGAGGTGTTCCTTTCGGCTCGCATCGTCACCATGACTACTTGGTCTCCCTGCAGAGCTATCCAATTTGCGAGCAGAGTTACCCAAGAGCCTGTTTAGCTCGCGCGATCGTCGAGCAGGATGAGCCGATGCACTGAGCAAGGTTCCGGAACGATCAAGCCCGCTGCTTGAAGAGCTCCCGTTGCTGAAGTTCGTTGACGTTGTGAGCATGGTCGACTGACGGCGACGACGATCATCAGCGTACATCGAAGCACCCGTCACGGTATGGTTCGACCACCTGTTCATCGCTTCACCGCCGGCCATCCTTTCGTCTTGGTTCCGGCTGAGGTTCATGTGTGACTGCTGGTGATGCAAAGCTCGATGGTCAGATGAAGTTTGATGCATCGCTGAGGGCAGGATTGGAACCGACTGCTGTCGATGAATAGTCTTGTTCGGCATGAGACCACGTCCGGATTGCTGAAGATGTTGCGCTTGAGGTCCACGACCAACATTCGACGCTGAGTCGTGGGGTCCCAAAGAGCTTGTAGACTCCCCGCCCCAGCTCATGTGACTATCTCGCCTAGACATCGAATCGGCTCTGGACGCTCCGGTATCAGCATGACCCGCACGATGCTCTCGCGGCTTGCGGTCCTTTGCATTACTTCCGAAAGAATCGGTTCCTGACGTTGGAGCTGCCAAGATACTGCCTTCCCCTACAGCAAGGCCGGCTCCTCGGTTTGAAACAATGCGACCAGGAACGATGGCTTCGCCCTGAACGAATTGACCGGTCACTGGATCCAGACAGACCATGGCTTCTCCTTTGGAAGCCCCCTCCAATCCTGCCCAGAATCGCATGGACCGCATCGGTGGCATCGAGTTTGCGGATGCGATGGTGTCCTGTGAGTCGCTGGGTCGGATACTTTGGGCGCTTGCCTGCCTCATATTGTCTCCGTTCCCTGCTGGTGCCATCGCGACGGCTGTCGGCGGCCGAGGATTGAACTCGGCGGCAAGGGCATTCAATCGACTGGTGGATTGGGTGTTTGAACGCAGAGTACGTGATGACGTTCCGTTCTGACTTGAATTCAGCAGGGCCGACTTCAGCTGAATGGATCGGTCTACCTTTGGAGTGTCTTCGGGAGCACATTGTCGGACCGGAGAGTCATACAAATGCTGAGCAGGTCCCGAAAACGGCTGCTTGATCGTAGGTATAGCAATGTTCGAATAGCCTTTGTCTTCTTCGGCTTCACCGTCGTCAGAATAGGCAGAGACGGAGGAGGGTGTGGAAGCTGCGGCATCACGCCGTTTCTTGTCTGCCTCATCGTCAGAGTCAAGGCGGAGATCTGGTCTGGACAGACCTGTGCCAGCCCAGCCAGTGGCAGACCAGCTCACAAGGGAGGCATGTGAGCGACTTTTGCTGAGCTTCCCTTTCGAGCTCGACTTTGATGGGCTCGAGCGACCATCGGCTTTAGCTTGATCTGCTTTGTCAATCTCAAGACCGGAAGCAGACTTGGGACGGCCGAGGAAAAGGGACATGCTCCGTGAGCGGGACCTAGACCGGGATGAATCATCTACTCCAGCAGCGCTGCTAGGTCGGCGTGCTGATATTAGCTTCCGAGTAGATCGCTTCTGAGATGCCGATGAAGATCCTCCGGACGACTTGGAGGAGACGGTGATGTCTGACAGTGCCAGTGACGCGGGCGAATGCGATCCTTTGGTGTTCGGTAGAGAGCCTGTGCGCACTTCCGGCGAAGTGGAGGGTTCGGAGGGTGGGGGTGTGAGGATGGACTTGGCGGGTGATGGATTCATCACTCGAAGCTTTGATTTGGGCGGCGGAGGAATCAACAGGGGGCTGTCACTCGGTGTGCAAGGATTGGGAGCGACCCCGTTGTCAACATCTTCCTCCTTGACCCATCCGCCGAAACCGTCGGCGATGTAACCTGGCTTGACCTCCGGCGCATATGCATCAAAGATGCCCAGACCGCTGCTGCCACCATCAGAGACGGACAATGGCGGGGTAGGACCGGCAAGGCTGAAGCTCCTAGCGGGGGCAGGATGCGCAGCAGGCTTCCCCTTTGTTAGCTCGGGCGAATCTTCATCGCCCAGAATACGAGGCTGTCCAGATGCGATCCGGACTCGTCGAGTCTCGGACAGAGTTGTGTGCGATCGCGAGCGAGAGTGTGCTCGTGGACCGCTTGGTCGACGCGGGCTGCGTTCGGAAGGTCCCATATCGATTCCAAGCCCGGACATGCTGAATGAATGCGTGGCTGGAGATGATTCGCCAGGTGATGGTTGGAGCAAAAGAGATGAGCTGATGGCCTCCGTAGAGGAGGAGGATGTCGAGATATTCTTGCTCCCGTCCGATCAGTATCGCTGTCGATGATGGCGCAGATGAATGATCAACTTCTGTTCGGTCAACAAGGCATGGAACATCCACCAGGCACAGTCAGAGGGCAGCAGAGTCAATCGCACAATCGAATAAGAGACGTCAGCCGTGCTCTGGTAAACCCCAACATCTACCCTGCAACAAGTAAAGTTCAGGGCCAAGACGATTCGTAATGTGATCGCAGATTTTGCAGGGCGGGAGACACCTCAGCGTCCGTTGAAGAGCGAGAAGGCGTGGTACTGAGCAAGACGGGCAGGGCACATGCACAAATACGCCCTTTTGCAACTGTCGATGAGTCGGTGATCACGCTGTTCTAGGCAGAGCAGCAGTGCATCCATCAGAGACTACCCAGCCCGGGTCCCAACGCAGGCTGCAGGGTGGTAGAATTATGAATCAACTGGATGGTGTGAATCACCAACGTTCGCATTTGAATGCCAAAACGCAGAGGCAAAATCGCGACCGTTGGCGGGCAGTCCGATTTTTCTTTGCTCACCACCCAAGGCAGCGACAGCGGAGCGGAGAGGCTGTGCGCAACAACTCCGGCATCCTGTCACCTCACATATCGCTGTACGTGCGCAGCTGAAGGTAAACCGCGTGTGTTGGCTGGCGCCTTGCGCTGTGGTGGTCAGAATGATTATTATCCTGCTGGTCCAGAACGGGGTGGAGCAATGGAGGCAACACCAAACCTTATCCCAGCGACGAGACTTCTGTCATTCTGTGTCCTGTACCCTTGGGCATCACGAAAGCAGACAGTGCAAGGCATGCTTCAGATGGCGTGAGTGTGCTTGGATGGTTGGAGCAACAGAGAGAAGAGGAGTACATGTGCTTGGAGACCAAAATGTGAAGGTGGGTAGGAACAACAAGCCGGCCCTGTGAAGAGCGCAGACATCGTCTAACAAGAGACATTCCCAGCCTCCAACTTATGCCGCCGCAACAGCGGGCTTCGAGCTCGCCCGGCTCGCGGCAATCCGCTTTTGCGCCAATTGACGCTTGTTCAGTCGGACAACAGCAGATGTGGTGGCCTTGGCAACCTCGGCGTTGGGCTCGGCGAGGTGGATCTCGATGTGGGCTGGGGAGCCCTTGTAAGCGTTGATGCGACCGTGGGCTCGGTATGTGCGACGGTGAGTCTTGGGTGCTTGTTGAACGACGATGTTGCGAACGACGAGCTCCTCGGTGTCGAGACCCTTAGCCTCAGCGTTGGCCTCAGCGTTCTTCAGCAGACCGGTGACGAACTTGATGGCCTTAACGGGCCAGCGACCTGAAACAAAGATGATCATAAATATTGTCAGCGCCTTGCGCCCTCTTCATAAAGGGTTCGACCTAAGTCCACCAGGGTCGTGCCGTCTCCTCCTGTGCCACAGCAATCACCAAGAGCTGCTTCGTCCACTTCAGCCACATCTCCCCTCCTCCTGTCTGACGCCGACCGCCTCCTGACTCCCTCGGAGCATGTGGTCTGCCCGTTGCCCCTGTCCCAATCCAGCCAATCCGCCAATCCTTGCTCAGATCTCACCTTGTGTTGTCTTGAACTCCTTCGCTTGTTGGGTTCGGCCAACACCACCGTTGTAGCGGCGGAAGGGAATGCACTGCTTGTGCTCAGTGACGTTGCCGAGGTATGCGTAGGCCTTCTGGAGCTTGAGGCCGGTGATGGCAGCAGCAACCTCTCGGCAGTGCTTGAAGTGGACACGGAGGTACTCGCCTCGGGCGGCCGAGGTCTTCTCCACCACCTTGCTGTCGTCGAATGCGTAACGGGTCATGGTCCTGTTGAAATGGCAGTCGTCGCAATACGGACGGAGGTAGGTTGATCAGAGCCAATGTTGGGAAGGCCGTATTCGCCAATATCGAAGGACAGGGTGATGGCGACATTTGATGCGCAGGATATCGGTTGTTCGACCCGTTCGCAGGTCAGTGGACAGAAAGACGATATGATAACATGTCGAACGCATAGAGGTGCGCCAGATCGCCCGGATAGCAGCGTCATAGTTATCGACGGGAAGAGCAACCAAGATGGATGGCATCGCAGATAAGAGCGCAGTTGCAATGTCGGTGTAGCGGCACAGCATAGATGGCGTGGGTCAGAGGAGGTCGAGTATGGTTCGGAGGAAACCCGACAGCCGTAAGGGAGGGGGGAAGGAGAAGAAGAGAATCCTTGGAGAGTGAGACACGGGAAAGCAGACGTGTGCATCTGCTGCATTGAGCACTTACCGTTATGTGTCGGGGACGATGATCTTGAGGATATGGAAATGGGTGTCGATGTCGAGAAGACTGCTGCTCTCGGCCAAGTTTTCTCTTGAGAGGCGATTCCTACGAGGCTTCCACTGAATGGGCTTCGTGATCACGTGGACGACGGTCGAGTGAGCCGAACACACTGAGACGGCGGAGTTTAGAATTGGGCAGCGTTACACGTGACCCATTCTGAATCAAAATTTTCTCGTCAACGCAGCCAAAATGCTGGAGAGTGAGCAGTGGCTGGCGGCGATCACATGATCATTCCAGGTCGACACAAGTACTTGAGGTTTTCCAGCTACTTACACCTGTCGACTGACCCACCACGTCCGTCAAGATCCACACACTTCAAGATGAGCAAGGCTACAGCAGGTACGTGCAGTGGACCAACTTCCTCGTCCTCCAATGCGGTTATTTCCAGCACGGGTCGGAATGCAATGCGAAGCTCCCTCAATGCGGCGATGGACAAGGTCGGAAGGGATGCTGCCAGGTCCTGGTTCGGAAGGTTGGCTATCATAGGACGCGCGAAGTTGGGATGAGCCCTGGCTGGCCCCAGAACGTTGTCCTTGGCTTGTCCTCGGTTTGCCAGTATGAGCTCTACTCCACTGGCATGCGGAACCGATAGGCGCAGGAGCAATGACGAGGCGGTATGCGGACACTTGCAGATACCAGGTAGTGAAGCCGAGGGAGGAGGTCTGCATACTGCTGTCCTTCCTGCCAGCATGCGGGCCTCTCTCGGAAGGTTGGGGCTCGACGTCAGAAGCGACCAATTGGGAAACGGCCGGCGGGCCAGACCGGAACGGAGAGGGTCAATTCAGCGTATAGGGAGGGAATGGGGCGCGGCATGCGGGCACAGGAATGGCATTGCATACCCTATGCTGTGAGCTCCGATCATTTTGCGAGAACGCCCTGCTGATCTCGCTGTCGTGCGTCTTTGCTCCACCTTCTTTCTCATCACAGGCAAGCAACAAAAGGCGTCCACTGCCAAGGCCACTGCCGCCAAGAAGGCTGCCCTCAAGGGCACCTCCGGCACCAAGACCCGTAAGGTCCGCACCTCGGTGTCCTTCCACCGCCCCAACACCCTTCGTCTGCCCCGGGCACCCAAGTACCCCCGCAAGAGCATTCCCCACGCTCCCCGCATGGACGCATACCAAACCATCCTGTTCCCCCTGAACACTGAGAGCGCGATGAAGCAGATCGAGGAGATCAACACTCTGGTCTTCATCGTTGACCGACGGGCGAACAAGCGACAAATCGCCGCTGCCATCAAGAAGCTGTACAACATTGAGGGCAAGATCCGAACACTGATCAGGTGAGTTGTGAATCCGTTGCGCTCACACATCCAAGCCATGTACTCACAAATCTTGATTGTATTTCCTCAGGCCCGACGGCAAGAAGAAGGCGTTTGTACGATTGCCAGCTGACCAAGACGCACTCGACGTCAGCAACCGCATCGGCTTCATCTAAATGCTCATTCCATATTGATTCATGCCGCGCCAGTCAAGGCCTGTCTCCATTCGCAACCCGCAACTTGCCTACTCGCGCGCTTTTGAATCACACATGCACCTTCACACTCCAACCCAAGCGCATGTAGCCCACACATCGAGACGGGCCTCTGTGTACGACGTCATATGCCAATCTCATCTCAGTTTACCAGATTCGTACTTTCTCTGGTGCAGGATCCGCGGCTCGTCAGGAGCGCTGGGAAATCTTCCAAACGGGTAGACATGCCGCCGCATCATCGAATAATTTTGGAGGATGAATCATTGAAATAGGGAAACTATTGGTGCCGTCATAGCACCATGTGAGATTAGTTGTACAGGTAGTAAGTGGCAAATGATTTAGAGATGTTGGACCGACATCGCAGACAAGAGAGGTCTGCATGAGCGCGGGTGGCGACTAGTATCGTAAGGACGTTGGATTGATGAGAACCTCGCAAAACATCTCATGCGACCAGCTTGCCAACAATGTTGTAGCGCTTTGTGTAGTATGCAAGCCAGTCATCCTGCATGGTCCCGAGAGACGACAGGACGAAGAATTTTGGCGTCTCAGTAATGACTGCCAAAGAATATCCAGATCGCAGAGACCACTCACCAAGACCTTGAGCTGCTTGTCGTCGAGAGTGCTGTAGTCCGCTACTGCGTCGTCTGGCTTGAGTGAAGACATGCCGAGGCCACGGCTGCCGTCCTTTCCTGCAAATATGGAGTAGCCCTTGCCTGGCTCGTACATCTCGCGACGCTCGGAGACATCAAAGATGGTGCCCTTGACAGCAACGTAGACGGGCTTGGACGAGTCCTTGCCGTCAAACTCGGCGAGCTGGGCAGGGGTGAAGGGGTCGTCCTTGGGCGGTTGAGTGGGGTGCGTTTGTGGCTCCATGATTTCTGAGGAAGATGTGCTTGGTCTGTGGTGAGATGAGGTTCAAATTTCAGCTGAGGAACGTCTGGGCATGGTCAAATCACTCGTTCCTCGAGAACATCCTCAGACCCGGCCCGTTACGGACGTAGCGACGGAGCAATGAGACGACGCACCTTTGTGAATGTGTGCCGGGGACGGTGGAAAGGGGGATGTGGACGCTGAACAGGCCAGTGCACTGACCCAGAATGGCATGTTGGCTCAGCACGTGATTTTTCCCCACGGAGCTTTCGAACCAGCTCGCGGCTATAAGACCGGCCTCTCACTTCCAGATCTTCTTGCGAGTCAGCGATATAAGACTGAGCAAACTGCAACTGTTACTGATCCAGTTGTGTCATCCCTTCCCAACCCCCTTCCACCACCCACTGTGCACAGTCAGCATGAGTCCAATCCCAGCAGAATCCAGCTCTTCCTCTGCCGCGCACGTCAACGGCGTGTCGCAACCCACGACGGAGCTGGCTGACATCGGAAACAACATCACATTCGACTCGGTCGAGGACACGATTGCGGCATTTGGGCGGGGCGAGTTTGTGGTCATCCTGGACGACGAGACGCGGGAGAATGAAGGCGACCTGATCATTGCGGCCGACCGGGTGACGACAGAACAGATGGCCTGGCTCATCAAGCACTCCTCGGGATTTGTCTGCATCTCCATTCCTCAGGACACAATCGAGTATCTCGGTCTGAGGATGATGGTGCCGGAGAACACGGACAGACATAAGACTGCATACACGGTCACGCTCGACTATAAATCTGGAACGACGACTGGCATTTCGGCGCATGACCGGGCCCTGACCTGCCGCATGCTGGCGCGGGCGTCTGATCAAGTCAGCAAGCGGAAACGCACGAGTCAGTCGGTCCCAACACTCAACGGCGCAGCCACATCAGAAGCAGACTCACCATCCGGATCAGAGGCAGATGCGCAATCTGTGGTATTACCAGAGCATTTCTCGCGGCCAGGACACATGAACCCACTGCGATACACGGAAGGAGGGGTACAAAAACGAAGAGGGCATACAGAGGCTGCCGTCGGTGAGTTTTGTCAATCTTCTTCCTCTTACAGGCTGTTGGAGTCATGATGGCTGATTCAGTATGCTCGATATCTATGCTACTCCAGACTTGGCCATTGCTGCGGGAAGGTCGCGGGCTGGGATCCTGTGCGAGCTGGTGGACCCAGACTCGCCAGTGGGCGGTATTGCAGCCAGAGATGCATGCTTCAAGTTTGCCCGGAACCACGGCTTGCGGATCTGCACGATCGAGGCGCTGGTCCAATGGCAGCGACAGCGCGAGCAGAGCAGCACGTCGTAGTCTCCATGCAGCTTTGCCCCCGTCTCCTCTCGACTCCTCTTCCCTCGGGTTCTCCTCTCTCCCTTTCCACCCCATGTTCAGTCAAAGTAGTTGCACTTTTCCCTGGTTTATTAATTTTGTGTTTTGTGAGAAATGGAAGTCTTGCAGGCTTGCTGCTGTCGGTGTCTCACTTGTGGCGCAAGCTCCCAAAGTGCAGCGGAGGTCCAAGTGTTGGTTGCTCTCCTGCGAGTCAGTCAGCATCATATTCGTTCATCCAGCACACACAATCGCCAACCCTCCGGTGCTGCCTGCCGACGCGATATCATAGACCGGGACGCGCGTAGGCTGCAATTGGGAGAAGAGTCTCGGTGAGAAGCGGCGCGAGATGGGAAACAGCCAGTCGCAGCCATCGCCCCTGCCTCCGATGCCATCCCGGACGGAGGCGGGCCTATCGAGCAGACAAGGGGAAGTGTCTGCACCTGCACCATCTGCCCCATCCACGCCAGCTCGACGGACTCGGTCCCAAACTGCGGCCTTGCGCTCATCGCGTCTCCCGCGAGGTAGCGATCAGTCAAACCTCGATGCAGATCCGATGGACTGGGCCCCCGAAGAGGAAGCTCAGATGCCACGTCGTGTTCGCGCTCGGTTAGCGGACGCCCTGCTCTCTTTGGGCTCATCACCCCCGTCTGCTTCAGCATCAGCCAGATCCAATCGCACGCAAAGATCTCGCACTCCAGCGACGCGCAGGCTGCCCAGCTCACGCTCGAATGGTCCTGACTACCCAATTCTCCCTACTGACGAGGAGGCAGCTGCAGCTGCAGCTGCAGCTTCCATTACTTCACCTGACTCAGGGTCGAATTCGAGTCTGTTACATCGCATAACACGTCCGCTTCCCCGACGAAGCCATCGGTCTCGTGAAACTGTACCCACATCAAACCGTTCCAGACCTCCTGCATCTCAATCATCCATGCCAGATGAGCAACCACCAACTAATCACGGCTCATCGACCTCAAATCAACAGACTGCGAACACTCCATTTAATCCAGCTGATCTGAACGAAGAGCAGCTTGCGCTTCTGTCGGCACATCCCACGCTCGCTGCTCTGTTCTCCGAGATGGTGACTGGCAGTTCGCCCTACCTTCGCTTAAACGAGCCCGCGTCAACCGCCCCCTCGGGAGATGCGACATCTTCTGCCGGACAGCCCTCAAATCGCAACGCGGAATCACAATCGTCCCAAAACGCTACATCATCCGTACGGTCTGAACGGGCCTGGTCACGTCGCACTGCTAGCTCTAGGCCAAGTGGCAGATCTTCTCTGCCCAGTGGTGGAGAACCATCTCGGAGTGAAATCAGGCCAGGCTCTTCGATCACCATTCAAGCCGCACTTTTCACAAATGGCAGGCCAAATCCATCAAGGAGCATGACACAGGGTGTGAACACGGATGGAGCGGGTGCCAGTTCGTCTCCGGCTCGGCCAAGCTTCGATGCCCCTAATCAGAGGCGCACTCGGAGTGCCAGCTTTCCCGCTGGTCAAGCGGTCTCCCCGCGATCATCGACTTCGGGTGCGAACAGCGATGGCTTTTTTCCTCGATTTGGTCAGCATTTTGGTCAACGAGGCCGAAGAACAGACCGTCCAGACTATCCACTCGGTCCGGCAGATGGTCCTACAGCAGTAGACATTGCGGATACAGTCAACAGGTTGTTGCGCGTTGCAACTGCTGCTACAGCCGCTACGATTGTCGCTCGGAGTGAGGGCCTCCCTCCTCCGCCAGGAGCAGGGGCACCGCCTGAGAATCCGATGGCCGGATTCGGGTTGAATCGGCAAGGTAACAGTGCTCCGCTGAATGCACGCTCCGGACCGCAGTCTCACCAGCATGGCTCTGCTAGTGGGCCGCAGAATAGGTCTGGGGCCACAGCTGCTTCCAATCAATCAGCTCCAGCTTCCGACCTTGCTCTACCTTCTTCTCGGGCATCAGACTCTGGTCCAATCCGAAACGGTCGACTGAGGAACCTGGTCCATCGTGGCCCAGCCCGTTCGATGCAACGCTCGAGGAACAGTCTTGATTTGCTGGCAGATTCGCGAAACTCGCAGTCTTCACTGGGAACAACGTCTAGCTCAGACTCGGCTTCTACATCCACTCGCAGCTTGAGTTCAGCCACCAGCAGCAGATCCCACGGTTGGCTTAGTCCTTGGCGCTCACAGTCTCGTGCCTCTGACTCGGCTGCAGATGCTGCGCAGAGCACGAATGCTTCGACACTCTCTGACGCGCTCGAAGGCGCGCGCTCTACATTCACATCCTCGGACTCTGCGAGAGCGGCATCTTCTCCGTCGATATTGTCGCGACTCGGTTTACCTTTCCACAGTCGCAGAACAGGCTCGAATACGTCACAACCTACCGAAGTACGGAGTGGAGATGGGCAGCGGGAAGCAGATACCGCCGATGAGGATCTGGATTCATTATTTGATGACAGCGTACCCGCATATCCTCATCGTATCGCGCGAAGCCACATGGAGGAGAACCGGCATGCTGCGGAGACAATGTCCGATCTCCTCCGCCAGAGCCTTGCCCAACCCATGCCGTCACAGCTCCAGCGGAGTCGCTCTCAGGCGTCGCTACGCGGATCATCGCTGACATCAGCTGTGGAGAGTTCTTCCGCGCGCTCAGCCGGTACTGGACCGCGACACGATGGTGCTACTGGGAACCCCGGACCTGAATCTGCGTCACATGCTGAGACAGGCGAACGTGACGATGGTTCGGGCAGTGTCCGTTTCGACATCCGCGATTCTGCGGCCTCGATTGCGACAATGCTCGATCGTGCCCGAGCAGGATTGCCCGGAGAGTCGGAGGCTGTGGAGGGTAGCTTTGAGTGGTTCCTCAATCAGGTTTGCAGGGACTTGGTCGTCGCCCTGGAGCAGATGGATGCTGAACAGGAGAGAGTGAGCAGAATAGGAGCTGCACTTGGACGAAGCTTTGGGGAGATCAGGAATCCTCAAACCCCTCAGGATCGTCTCAGACGCGTAAGTGCAACGAAACATTCGTCAAGAAGCTCGCCTCATTGGGCTGACACTCTTGTCCCCATTGACATACTTTCCTCAGGCCATCATTGAACAAACTCTCCATTCTGGCTCGCACTTGCCTACCATGTCTGGCCAACCTGGAGTTTCCACTTCCTTTGCGCCGAACACCAATGCTACATCAGACCGACGCCAAGGTGATGTTCGACGCGCAGAACTTTCATTCTTCCGCGTCTTTTGCTTTCCCCGGGCAAACCAAGACGGAGTTTCAGCTTCTGCGTCCCCCGCCCCTGCTCCTTCCGGCTCGCTCCCACCAGCTGGGGCGACTTCGCTGGCTTCAGACGACAACTTTGTGCTTCATCCCGACTTAATCCCCTGTGTCGTGGTCGGAGTGCGATCTGCGACCTGGACAGAGATGCGGGACGGCCAAGCGGGCGCAACGGAATCAGGACCGCGTCTTCGATCTGCTGGGCCGGGACCTTGGCCCCCGTGGATCCGAAGTTTCCAGTCGTCAGGACCTTCTGCTTCTGAAGATACTGAAATGACCGACGCATCAAGCTCAAATGATGCCACTCCGGCTATGACATCAATGGCGGGCGGCGATGCTGAAACCACAAGATCGGGACCAGACAGTGATGTTCCACCTCGGGCCTGGAGATTCGTAGTGTATATCACTGGAGGCTTCTGGCCTCGGTCGCACCCTCTGCTACAAGCCCCCAGTGTCGGAGCAGCTCACGACGTGATGCATCTCATCGACGTCCTCACAGATATGGCGCATCCAGAGCTGGTCGGCGGCTCCAACGCCCCTCCTGGCTTTGAACCGATGTTTGGCACTGAAACCAGTCCGCTGACACCGGGAAATGCGCTGTTTGAGATGCTGAGCATGCTCGTCGGCGGACAAAACCGGCCTCAGAAGGCCACCAAGGCGGAGCTGGCGAAGAGTCAGGAGACCAAGGTGGCCAAGGGATGGGAACTGCTTGGGTCTCGTGCAGGCGCTGGAGAAGAGGCGTCTGTATCTGAGCGAGTGGCGGGAAAGCAGAGAGACCAGTCCGAAGGCTCCAGCGGCCTTGTCGCCGAGAGTACGAGCTTGGTTGGGCAGGGCCTAGTTCTGGAGAGCACTGCGCAGAGGTGCCTCATTTGTTTGGACGACTGGCAGGTGAGTCGCTGAGACGATGTCCCAGTCCTTCACGCGAGCGGTCGGTTTGCTAATCGTGGTTGCTTCTAGGATGATGACGACGTGCGAGTGCTTTCCTGCCGGCATGCTTTCCATGTCGACTGCGTTGATCGCTGGTTGACACAAGCGAGTAACAGCTGTCCGATGTGTGAGTTGCTCAGCATTGACGCAAAATGCGAAACGTATTCGTAATCAGCTCACCACTACTCTTCCGACAGGCCGCAAAGCCGGAGTTACGAAGGCACCTGCTGCAGAGGGCCAGGCGCCGGCGTACCCTCAGGCTGTGTAATTCCAAACGGACGAAGACAATTTCATGATCTGCACTCAGCCCATCCTTCCATCTACACCATCCATCAATCTCTTATGCCAGAGCTAGGCATCACACCGTCACATAATCTGTCACACATTACCCACATTCTCAAGCAATATCCAATGCCGCGACAACGATTCGCCGTCATCAAATCAAGATTGTACACTCGCAAGCCGACTCGGGCAAGCATGCAACAGCAGTTTTGTCGAGAGGTCTTGGACAGATTGTTCTTCATTGGAGCATATAGCTTAAGAAAGATACATATTGATGAAGCATGTGATGGTGGTACAAGTGCATGTTTGTTGTGTTCAGAGAGGAGTTCCCCCTCTGCACGTTGGATGAGCCGTTACGCTCGCAGCGGGAAGCTCTGGCCAGGCCACGCAGTTTGTGCAGGCGACTGCAGCCATGCGAGCGGGTTGAAGCCCGCCGCTCCGATCGGGTCAAACTCCAGTCCGCCGCTCACCGACTGACAGCTCTGTTGCGGCGTCTTGGGCGTCAAGACCAGATTCAGCGACGCCGGTGGTCGATGTCCAGACGTCGGACTTGGCGTCTGGCACAGAGGATCGCTGTTGGACGATGCCGGAGATACCTCGAACTGTCGCTCTACCCTCTTCCGAGCCAACGATGCCCCCCCTCCAGCAGGACGGACCGTCTGTCCAGATTCGAAACGGCCGACGGCCATCCTGCGAGATGCTCCGGACGCCGTCGAAGCGGGCGAAGCTCGTGGGAACGGAATCGTCGAGATCGCAGCTCCCAAGCCAGATGACCGAGGCAGGTCACAAGCAGGGAGCGTTGGTGAAGCTTCTTGCATGCGTAACCACGCGTACTGATCCCGCTCAAATCGGCGCATCGAATTGTCAGTTGTGCTCGGGGTCCGCATGCTGCTCTTCGCTGGAGAGGGCGCAGTGCTGACGGTACTCGTCGGGCTGGCGGGAGTCACCCGCTTGAACCGGCTCGTCTCGTCTTCATCGTTCCAGAAGGCCCGACGCAGCTCGGGCGGCGTCTCATTCGAATCGTCTGATATCAGCTCGGGCCGTCCTGCCCATGCTACATCTCGGACGGCGGAAGCGGGGCTCGGAGTTGCAAACGCTGGACCTAGCTGAGACGAACGTGCATCTGGGATCACAGCGTGATCCTCCGCAGCCGGCGTCTGAGGTTCGGATGCGGACCCTACAGAAGGAGAGGTCATTTCCTCTACCGTGTCATCCGATTCCGTACTTGCTGGACTCAAAGGCCGTCGCTCGTGCTGATTGGAGTACGAGTGGCCCTGCTGCTGTCCTTTGCCGTGTTTCTGCGTCAGCGACTGGGTCCGTTGCCGAGGATCTTGCATCGCCAACAAGGCTCCAGCGACGCCCAGCATTAGATCATAGCTGACCGGCGGTGGATTCGGTCCTCTTTTGCCTTGAGAGTCATTCCTGCTGCCACTCGAGTTCGTCTTTGCCCTTTGACCACGCTCTTCGTGAGGAGGTGTAGGTAGGGGCACATTTTTGCTGAACTTTCGCGACCGAGCCAGTTTTGGATGCGAAGTGAACGAGGCCAGCGAGCGAACGGACCGAAGAGCGGCAGGTAACTTTGTCCATGTTTTGGTCCTTCCCGCAGAGCGATCCGGGAAACTCTCTTGAGGATAGGCCTGATCAGGGCCCATGGCCAAGGCTTCTGTGATCGAGACATGATGCCTGGAAGGTCGCTGAGGAGTCGCGTAGATGTCTGAGACCCTCCCTGCATCTGACTTTTGCAGATCTTGAAGCACTTCTTGGTCGATCCAAGCCGAAGCCTCTTCTGCATCCAGCATCAAGTTGTTTTGGCGTGAAATGACTGCAATGGGTAGGTCGTCGTGAATGCTGGGCCTCCTCTCCTCAACCTTCCCGTTTCGCTCATTTTTCTCGCTGAAGGCTTTCGCCTTTTTGCTGTCTCCGCTCTTGAGCATAGAGAGGAACGAGGCTGAGCGTCCCATCCTCGGAGACTCAACATCAGCAAGCCGTTGCTTGGTAGAAGGCGGCGAAGGCGACGGTGTCAAAAGGGCCCTCTCCACGTTATGCGAATGCTGTTGAGAGCGACTGAAGAGCGAATTGCTGCTATACTCCGCAGGTCGCTGCGAGGAGGTGAGGGCGTCAAATCCGGACTGCTGTACGTGAGGTGTCGAAGATTCGACCGCGATCCGAGGGATGGGCATGCTCAAGGCCGCGGTCAGAGACTGGTGAGGCGGGCTGGGCGCGAAGATCACCGGCTGACTGCTCATGCGAGCGGGAATGGGTGGGCTTCGACCCTGGACCGCTGTTGGAGATGCGGTATCAATCATCCTGCTGGTACTGCGACGCGGTAGCAGGGGCGTCCTTCCGTGAGTCAGAGGGTGGTTAGGGCCGCGTGGCACTATTCCAGTCCCGTGCAAGTCACGTCGGACGAATCCGAGACGGTTTGTGTTCCCCGCCTCATCTTCGCCCGGACTGCTAGATACGCTGGCTGTCCCAGTGACTACGATGTCCACTTTTGCGTCTGCATGTGCGATACGCGGTACACAGAGCATGAGCTTGCGCCACTGCAAACCCGTCGCATGACCAGATAACTCACAGAGTGGAGAGGCCACCGTCTGTGCCGACATGGGACTGAAAGCATCATAATCGCTCACATCCGCGTAGTCAGACGTCGGCGTCGCTGAACGATCCTTTGCCACTGCGGACTGCGCACCCTGTGTGCTACGCTTTCGGTTGCGACGCAATTCCTCCGCTGTTGGGTAGGGCCGATGAGACTGCGAAGCACTCTGACTCGCGCCGTGATGGACGAAGAGGCAATGCTGAGTGGGGCCTGATGGCCTTCGGGAAGCAGAACCCGTTCTCCTCCGGGGTCTTTCTCCGTCGTAAGCGGGAGAATCGTCTGGCGAGCGTACCATGCTCGGATGCAGTGCAAAGGAAGCAGGCTGCGACGATGCGGAGCTGCCCGGTCGCTCTCCCCTCTGGTCCCTGTCACATTCGCTTGAAGTTATGGGTGTATCGGGGCGGCTGATTGCAGTCGTGGGGGAAGGATTGTACAATACTTGCATAGACGCTGAATGGGACGCAGTGTGACCAAAGGTATGGACGCTGCATGTCGACTGTCGATGGCCGTCTGAGGGAGGCACCTTCAGACCCGATTCATCAACGGACGCGTCTGATCCATTCTCGCTCTTGAACAGCGAGATGGGAGAGCCAAGAGGTCGCCTCGTGGCACCCGCAGGTGCGAGAGAGGACGCAACCCGTGGATCACAATCCGAGAAGCGGCGCGCTTGCCTCGGCTTGGGAGTCTGTTTGTCGCTCTCATCCTCCTCGAGCACGACTTGGGGAAGGTGCATTGTGAAGCTCATTGAGGTGACAGGTAGCGAAGGCAGGGATGGAAAGGAGAGCTGACGAGTAAGTCGGATCGGCGAAGGCGTATCAATTTCAGGCGCAAAGACGTCGAAGAATGTAGCCTTGCCGTTGAGCGAATGGCGAACCCGTGTGGTGAAGAATGGTGCAGAGGTTGGAGTCGTCACACCTGGAAACAGCGGAATCAAAGGCGGAGGCGTCGGCAGCGCTTTTGAGATGGGTTGGATACAGGATTGCTCTGGTGTCGACGAGTTGGTGAGGCCCAGTAGCGCTGCTGCCGAAAACGAGGCTTTCCTTTCTGTTTGTGCCTTCTGCGCTGTCCAGGGAGAAGGGTAGTCCTCCAAGCCTGAGGATTCTGAGGCGGGTAAGAGTACGGTCGAGGCCAGCGACACTGAAGGCTTGATGCCGATTGCTGTCACTGGTGCTTTGGAGGGTGGTGTGATGGGCAAGTTCTCGAGGAAAGACATTTCCCATTCCCAAGTGACAGATGGAAGTTCAGAACCGCGAACCAATCGGCGGGCCCAGAAGATCTTTGGATCGACTCCTCGATCGAACAGATTCCGAGAGGTGCTTGCGTCGAAGAATGAACTGAAGGCAGGAGAGTGAGAAAAAAAGGGGAGGGACCCATTCACCCTGGATCTTCAGGCGATCGGACTGTAAAAAGGTGAGAAAGTCACTTGCCAGCCTGGGAAGCATGTATCAGTGCGCACGACAAGAGGGCGCCAAATTCCTGGGAAAGGGCGGGCAGGGGTCAGATCGCCTCGGCCAGTCTCTTCTCCTGGTCTGCACCGCGGAACAGCTTCCAACCGTGGCATGTTGCTGGTGTCTCTACGTGTGTGTGAGCGAGGAACCGAAGCTCGGGGAACAATGCCGAAACTTGGCGCGACAGCATTCAGGAGGTTGCATGGGACAGGGCTACAGCTACGAGTACATACAGAGACCTACAAAAGTCGAGAGAGCGGTCAGCATGTGACTTGGTGGCATGGAAGCAGGAACCAAACAGCATTTGTGATGGCTTGAGACCCTTTTCGCGGCCCCGACCCTTCAACGCCCCTTCTTCCCAGGTGGGAAGAACAGAGAAGGAGGCTGATATGAAGTACAGTGTGGGTGAGGTCGAAACCGAGAGGCGCCAGTTCCCACATCGCTGGTCAGTACAGTACATACATGGTGTAGTCAGTCAGGCACAAGGGGCAAGGCCACATGATTAGACTCTGTCGTTGTGCCAGACAAAATCAGGAGGTTTCAGTCGGGTGTGTGTGTGCTCACCGACTTCGCTGGCACCTCCTGAATGCTCAGACCGTCTGACCCCCCCCAGCGAACTACAGCAAAGTGAAGGCAGGCAGGCAGGCAGGAGCCGCAAGTCTCGCTCCGTTCAGGCAACATTGCATGGGAGAGGTTTGGCGTCGGAGGTGTCAGTAGTCAAGGTCAGCAACTTCTTGCAATTTCCTCCTCGGTCTCAACGGCCGTTGGTTGCGAAAACCTTGAAGTCGGGGAGCGGAGGCAAAGGGGAGGAAACCCCACCAACCCTGAATGGGACGCCGGATAAGGAGAAGACGTCCGAGTTGCCGACCCCTTGGCCAGAGCTATGTACAGTACAAGTATAGTATATGTACATATAGTCTTTGAGGGATGCGAGGATCCAGGAGGTTTTCCTCAGGGGAGATTGCAGGAGGAGAGGCTTTCAAATTGCTCATCCAGACTTGAAGCTCAAAACATGACATACACATCACAAATTCGTTTTCATCTACCGTAGGATCAATAAGCAGGAACACTGGAACAGGACAAAGGCAAGGCACATAAGAGGAAGGGGAGAAGAAAGAGGTACATATGATACATCCAGTAGAGGCAGCTCTCATCAAGCTTGGCCAAACACCTTGCCAATCGTCCTCTCGCGCTCGTCAAAGG
The DNA here is from genome assembly GCA_001006505.1 of Tilletia horrida. Classification (NCBI taxonomy): domain Eukaryota; kingdom Fungi; phylum Basidiomycota; class Exobasidiomycetes; order Tilletiales; family Tilletiaceae; genus Tilletia; species Tilletia horrida. The sequence goes on from LAXH01000002.1 coordinate 384,383, forward strand.
CGTACCCATTCGCCGCAAACAGCCGGCTGCGGAGGAACGGCCGCACATCGAAAATCTCGAGCTCCCGCGCTTGCGTCTCGAGCTCGACCAAGGGCACCGTCACATGTGTAGAGCCGTCGGCGTTCACCGTAGTTCCAGCCGCAGCGGCACCTCCGCGGCGATGGCCATACTTGGTATAGCGGACCCGGTCCTTGATGATGCCGCCCAGCAGGAAAGCAAGCAACTCGTCGTGATCGCGTGCCTGGTGAAGGTACTTTCGGAAACCCTGTCGAGAACGAGAATTATTCATGAACATCAGTTTCCCAAAGTTACATGTGCAATGTCCAAATTGTCTACGTACCCGCTGGAGTGTCTTCTTTACACTAATCTTCTGAGCCTGCACAAAGCTCTCGACAGTGACACCAATTGCACGATCAATGTCATCGGACCGCACAAAGTCGCGCAGGTGCATCTTTGCCGAAGCCTCCGCCATACGGATCATGCTTTCCAAGTGTCGGACCGTGATCGGGAACGAGCCAGTGGAGAGGGACTCGCGACGCAGATCCGCGTACAGTCGGGCCAGACGGTCCTGATCAAGACTGTGCAGCTTGGGCCGAACATGGTCGCGCGCGTACATGATGTATTTTCGCAGCTTGTCTTGCGGTATGATCTGCAAATGGTGCCGAATGGAAGTCCTTGTCAGTTCCTGGTATAGGGATAAATGCAAACTACATGAGACACTCACATCAGCATCGAGAGCAGTCGCAACTCGAACTTCGTCCACTTGGTCGTTGAAGCGAGGGTGGGATCGCAGATGCGAGCCTGCGACAAAGCGCGCCAGCATCTCGTCCTTCACAGGGTCAACGGTGTCCTTTACAACGCAGAGCACATCGAAACGGGACAAGATCGGTTCCGTCAACTCGACGTTCTGGCTGAACGGAATCGTGGGGTTGTAACGCTGTTACGACGGAGCAAGGAAACAGTCAGCATCGACTTGCCACGCCTGACATTCACTAAGAGAGAAGCTGAATTCTGCTACTCACCCCTCGGATGGGGTTGGCTGCCGCAACGATTGAGCATCGTGCATGTAAGGTAGTGACAATACCGGCCTTGGAGATGGAGATACTTTGCTGCTCCATGGCTTCGTGAATAGACGTTCTGCAAAGCATCAAGAACGAATACATCAGTTTCTCTCCTGATGACAGCGTGTCCAAGCCACAAGGAGACACTCACCGATCCGCATCATTCATCTTGTCAAACTCATCAATCAGACAGACTCCCTTGTCCGCCAGCACCAGCGCTCCACCCTCGAGTGTCCACTCCCGCGTGATCGGGTCCTTCCTCACACTGGCCGTCAGACCGACAGCACTGGCTCCCTGACCAGTAGTGAAAATCGCTCGACTCGCCGTCTTCTCGACATACTTGAGGAACTGCGATTTGGCCGTACCAGGGTCTCCGAGGAGCAGGACGTTAATGTCACCACGAATGCGGTGCTTGCCGCCGATGTCCTTTGGCACACCACCAAAGAGGGAGAGCGCAATGGCAGTCTTGATGTCCTCATGGCCGTAGATGGAGGGCGCGATCGACTTGATGATACGCTTTCCGATTCTGTCATCGGCTGCCAAGGCTCGGATTTCGCGCTCGTCTTCTTCTGTCAGGCGGAAGCCTGCATGCGCATCAGCTCGCTTGGAGATGTGGTTAGCCTCAATCACGGTTGCGAAGACGGGGAAGCCGTTTTTGGTGTTCAGAGCCGCGTCAAAGTTGTTCCTGTAGATACCAGTGACTTCAATCTCTTCACCAGGTTTGGCACTATCGATGAGGTCCCAGAGAAGGATGACCTCTCGGTGACGAGGCAAGCGACCAGGAGGCACAGAGCCGGGAGCTTCCTGGAGAGTCATCTTCTGGTAGTTGCGATAGACGGTCTGCTCCGAATTGACGCGGAAAGGACCACGCTTGGTGCAGTTTGAGCAGTACGAGATCTTGACCTCTTGGTTGGCGTCCTGCCAGAAGGGTCCCAGGACTTCACCACAGGACAGGCAGTCAAACTTGACATACTTGAGCTGAGGGAATACGCCCGATCTTCGTGTGACGACACCAGAGACGCGAACGAGATTGTTGAGGTGGGCTTGGCGCAAGTCGCGAAGGGTGGAGGCTGTAGGCAGGTCCGAGATGCGCACGTGAATCTCCGGGTGAATGCGGTCGTAGCTGGGGTAGTAGAGCAAGACGACGTCAAAGGCGACGGCGTCGAAGATAGGCAGAATAGACGCGGGCGAGTTCGCGAGGAAGTAAGCCAGAATCGGCTTGCTGTCGACGAGATGCACGAAAGAAACCTCGAGCGATTCCGAATTCACTGTGTGGTTGAAAAATTGTCAGCGTCAAGTCTAGGCGCATATGACGCGATCATGCTTTATGCTCACTCTCTCCGAGGGTCTTGATGCGTTGACCGTAGACGGAGACACCGCCTTCGTCGACGTATGTGACAAGGAAGTTGCGGAATTCGCGTACAATGGTGCGACGAACATTGTCAGCAGCGACCCAGCTCGCGATGCTGTCTGTCTTGACATCGCCCAACTGCTCGAGGGGAATCTCCTACGTGGTCACGACAACTCGATCAGGACCAGTGCTTCTTACGTACATGAGTTTATACGAAACTTTGGGACTCACATCGGCAATGTCGTCTTGGTCATCCTGAGGCTCGTCGTAATGCCTGCGTCGACGGCGACGAATGACATCGGCACCGCCATCACTCTCATCGTCAGACTGCAGGAAAGCAGGAGCACGCGTCCTTCTCGAAGCCCGACCAGCTCCCTCTGCGCGGTCTCTACGGTTCATGCGCAATTCGGCGAGACGCCGGGTATTGAGATCCATGGCTTCAAAATCCTGTTCGTCGTCGAGGCCGAGAGCGCCATCGTAAGTGTCTAGGTCTGCATTTGCACGGTAGTCTCTGCGAAGAATGCGAACAGATGTGAGCCAGATGTATGGAACTGATGAGATAGGCTTAGATGATGAGCACTCACTCTGCCATGTCGTCTCCGAACAGGTCTTCACCGTCCTCGTCTTCTTCGTCGTCATCTCCGAGTCCGTCGCCGAGCTCGATTGCCTCTTGTTCTTCGTCGACGACTCCGTCAATGTCACTTCCAGCAGCGTCGTCATCTTCAGTCATTAGACCAATGGGAGGACTGCTGGGGGGCAAGGAAGACGGAGGGAGGTGTGGAGGGGTGGCTGCACCTCCGTAGGCTTGAGGAGAGGAGGCTGCGACTGGACTCGATCGTGCCGCTCGTGCAGCAGAGGTGCCTTGGCCGTTGTTGCCTTCGATGTCATCTCCGTAGTCGGTCCCCAGTGCGGAATCGGCGGGCGAAGAGGGATCAAAGGGGCCGTTGTTCCTGGAGGGGGAGCGACGTCGCTTGCGAGAGGATTCGGGTTGGGACTGAGCAAAGGACAGACAACAGCATGAGTCAATAAGCTGCTTCTGATGGTGTGAGACAGGGATGGAAAGTAGGACATACCATGATGTGATCTTTGTGCGTGCTGTTGGAGAAGATAGGAAGACCAGGGAGCTGTGGAAAGACGAAGTGGGACAACAGGAGAGCGAAGATGCCTCGCTTTAAGAAGACGCACCCCCGATTGAGTAGATCACGTCCAAGACGCGAGAACGCGTGTGTGTTCTTCTCAGCGCGACGCGACGCGACAAGAGACTGGATCACGTGATATGGTTCTAAATTAAGACTGATGTTCGGTTAAGCAGCCACAAGGGGGGAAGTGTGGAAGAAGGCGGGAGCAAGGTGCAGCCAGCCAAATCCCACTTGCTGGCAGTCAGTCCACACTTGCAGTCTTGCAGTCCACACCGCACCTTCCTCTCCATTCCTTCTCACCTTTGCACTCCTCCATCTCTTTCTCCCTCTTCTCGACGACTGCTCACATCGTCCTGAGCTGGCTGAAGGCTGACTGAGCAGTGAGATTGTAGCAAGATGGGCCTCTTCAAGAACTCGCGCAAGAACAGAGACCCCAGTCCTCCCCCGGGTCCACCCTCGCTCCCATCGCTCAACCTCTCCACGGACGGCGGACAGAGCGTAGGCGATCTCGCCCTCCGCTTCAGTTCCCCAGCCAGCTCCGCCGCACAGCCGCAGACTCAGCAGACCCAGACTCCAGCCAGCCGAAGAACAAACTCCTCGGCAGGCCTCACTGGGCCCGCTTCACCCCCGCCCTCAAGCTACAGCTATGGCCAGGCACGACCAAGAACGGCAGGACCCATCCCAGACTTCCGCCAGTCGTCCGTCTTCCCATCCTCGAACTCGACCAACTCCATCACCGCCAGTCCAGCCGGAGTGACCCAGTCTCCCTCTGCCATCGGCGGACCTCGCTCATCCTCATACAAGCGGTCTCAGCACCCACCTTCCGCATACGCAGGCGCAGGTGGACACATATCCAAGTCAACCAGCACAGGTTCCCTCAAGAACAGACGCCGTGCACCTCAGGGCTTCAACCTCCTTCTCGCCGGCGGCGTGAGCACAGGCAAGACCTCCTTCCTCCGCACTCTGCTGCATTCATGCGAGCTCGACGCATGCTCCGCCAACACCCCTGAAATCATCGAAAAGGCAAAACGCTTCGGACTGGCTCCCCTTCCTGGTCCAGGCGAGCCTCCGGCCTCGTACCGGGCCCTGCACGTTCCCGTTCGCACTCGAAAGTTTGAGAGCCTCGAGGGCATCGAAATTGCTCCGTCCCGTCTCATTACTTATCTCGAGGACTCCGCCGCCGCAGCCAAATCGGGCCCCACACTCAAGCGAAGCAACTCCACATCCGGCTTTTCCACCTCATCTCTCTCCAACGCTGCCAACCGAGTCTTGCTCTCCATCACAGACACTCCCGGCTTGCCGTACACCCACCCAGACTCTGCCATCGAGGTCGAGCGTCGCGTCCTGGCTTTGCTCGGCCACCTGGAAGCCAAGTACGGATCCACGCTCGAGCAAGAGTCTCGTGTCCAACGCAAGCCCCAGACGGATCCTCATGTGCATCTCTGCGTCTACTTTGTCGACCCGCTCACCATGCTCGAGGAGCCCTCTGCCGCCGCCAAGGCCCGCGCTCTCGAGAAGGCCAAGCGCAGACGCGAGCGCGAGCAGCGAAAAGCGGACAAGGAGAGGGAGAAGCAGGCGCGCATCGAGGCCAAGGAGGCTCGCAAGGCTGCTCGCAAGGCGGCAGCTGAAGCAAAGGCGGAGGCTGCACAAGCCGCTGCTGCCAAAGCTGCCGAGCAGACTGGTGATGGTCAAGCCGCTGCCGCTGCAGAGGGGACTGACGCTATAGATGCAGCAGCTGAAACGAAAACCAAGGGCACAAACGGCACCACCACCGCTGAGTCTGGAGCCGCGCCCGAGGAGGAAGAGGAGGAGGAGGATGAAGAGGAAGAGGCAGAAGAGCAAAATCAGGAAGAAGAGGACGAAGACGAGGATGAAGACGACGAGGACGATGCAGATGACGGTGACGATCCACCTCTCCTTTCGATTCGGCCTCTTGAACTCAGTGTGCTCAAGCGCCTTGCTGTCCGCGTCAATGTGCTGCCCGTCATCGGCAAAGCTGACTTGCTGACCGACCAAAGACTCGAACAAGTCCAGGATGCGATCAAGCGAGGTCTGGACGAGGCTGGCATCAGTCTCGGTCCGTTCAGCGAACGCTTCAGGAACGACGACGAGGAGGCGTTGGAAGATGAGGACGAAGACGAAGATGATGTGTTCCGATCCTCCGCTCGGATTCCCAAGCGCAGAACAAAGAAGCTGTCTACCTCGAAAGCGCTAGATGACGCTGTGGACGAGTCGCGGGATGGAGAAACGTCCAACACGGCTACTCCTGTCAAGGTCATCCGTCTCCGCTCACGCCGAGACAGCAATTTGTCAAACAGTGCATCTGTAGGCGGCGCGGGGCCGGCCACGGACTCGGATGCGGGACATGGCCTCGCTCCCGGCTTTGGCGGCCAGACTCCCGGTCCTCCCGGCCTCGCCACGCTCAAGAAGCAAGCGGCCACAATGGTCCCCTTTGCGCTCATCTCGCCCGAACCTCCGCGCCTGTCCAACCCGTCGACACTGCCACCTTCCAACGAGCCCAGTCTGACGCGGAAATACCGATGGGGCAGCATCCACGTGCTCAACCCTGCCCACTGCGACTTTGCGATGCTGAGGACGTGCTTGCTCCAGACGCATGTCGAGGACCTCAAGGAGGCTACGAACCGCAAATACGAGGGCTACCGGTCTGAAATGCTGCAGGCGATCCGGAGCGGACCAGCGTCTCCGGCGTCCAAGGGCCCTGCGGGCGGCTTTGCGATGAACGGACATGCGGCACGGGCCTCACCGGGCGGGGCGAATGGGTACGGTAGCAGTCGAGGAGCCAAGATGTTGGCTGACTCGAGACGGGCCGACAATCAGTTTGCTGCAGAGTCGAGACGAATTGCAGCGTGAGATCGTCTCTTCGATCTGAGCTCGCCTTTGAGCTGAACCACGGTGAGCAGCACGTGCAAGCGATTGCCATCTTGCCACGACCAGTCGTACTGATACAATTTTTGCACCGCCAGATGCTACCATTGCCACGGCTTCACCCACATCTCATTTCCCTTCTCTTCCTTCATCGTGTCACTTTTCTCTTCAACCTCGCGCTTCGGGTTTCTACACGGAAACAAAAGTCACCCTCTTTCCAACTTCGCCACACACACACCAATTTACGCTCTCATCTTCTCTCGCCGACGAGTGCTGGGTCTGGGCAAACGACCCGGACGGAGTGGATGCCTCTCCTCCCTCCTGCACCACACCGGTCTTCCACAGGGAAGTGGCGCCTGGCCTACGGAGAAGGGAACATCAGGAGCATGTATCTGCCAACACTTGACTAGTTTGTCCTCTCATTTTCCAAAAGTCGTGTATATTCCCGCCTCATAAGAATTCAGAGACAGTGATCATACACTTCCATCTGCCTCTTCACCGGGCCCGGACTCGCAGTCTGATTACTCCGATTTGGATTTTGAATTGCTATGCAATTGGCGAGCTGAGCGTCTGAAATTGCGTGCGTAAACAGAAGTTGCAAATAGGATTCCTCGGGGGAGGGGGGGGGCGACATACAGGTCCGAGTAGTAGAAAACGAAGCAATGCTGTGGTGAATCCGATCACAAAGAGACATCTTGAAAACGTCCTCCGAGAGACGCTGAATGATTCTAGATCTTGTGATGAGTGTGTTGATGTGAGCCCGCGTCCGCAGCTTGGGCCGGCGCGGCGGCCTCGGAAGTATCACTGGGACCCGCTACAGCGGCCGCCGCGCTCGAGCTCTCACCCGTCACTGGGACACTAGGTGTGTGAACGTGCTGGGCCTTTTCAGGGGCAGCGGCCCGAGTCTCGCCCGCCTCATAGGCTGGCAAACCATCTTCGACGGCCTCGTGCTCGTGTTGACCGTGTCCAACTCCATACCCAGCCGCCGCCCCAGCGCCGGCTCCCCAGGTCGCCGCCAGGAGCGGGTTGCCCGAGGCGGCACCTGCAAACGGTTGTTGTTGCGCCGATGTCGCGCCCAGGTTCGAGTAGATGGACTGCGTGTTAGGGTTGGTGTACGTCGTGTTCGGGTTCGAGTATGTCGAGGGGGCATACTGGCTCATGGGCGGTTGTTGTCCAGGTGCTGAACCACTTCCGACCATGCTCTGGTTAGCTGACCATCCTGTAGGCGAGCTGTACGTCTGTGGGGAAACGTAGCCTGCCGAGTGGCCTTGCACGGAACTGTTTGCGTACTGCTGACCCGCGGCAGGAGGAACGGCAGCGCCGCCAGGAGCACCAGGGCCAGGACCATATGTGCTGTGGACGTTGTCTCCTGCGCCGGCGTTGCTTTGACCGAGCTCGGCGTTGGAAGAATGCTTGTTTCGTCTCAGCAGGAACAGGGCCAGGACACCAATCAGACCGAGACCGACGACGCCTCCGACAACACCTCCTGCGATAGCGCCAGCATTGGAACTACTACTGCTGCTGCTTCCGCCTCCTCCACCGTTTGCTCCGCCCACGGCTGCTGAAGTAGTAGCCTGTGAGACTGATGCTGCGGACGAGGTGACGGACGGGAGGGCGGTGGTTGAAATTCCGCTTGTAGCTACGGGAGTGGGAGTAGTCGATGTGCTAGCAGCCGAGGTCGAGGACACGCCTGCTCCACATGCCACATTGTAGTAGAATTGAATGTACTCTTGATAGGTCTTGCCGGGAGTTGTGATAATCTGGGAATTCTTGTAGAGCGCGAACTGAGATGCGGAGAAAAGAGTGACAAGAAAATGGTCAATGTATGCTGCGGAGCTCGAGCTCAGGTGTGTGTGAATTGACTGCTCACCACCCAGCTACTGTTGCCTCCGGTCGTCAAAGCTGTTGCCCAGGTGACCTCGATGGCGCTGGACAGGTTGTTTGCACTGACGACGGGGTTCTTGGGATCTGATCCAGTGAAGTTGAACTGTTGAAGAGTGAGGCAGAACAGAGGTTGAATATCTCGGAACTGGAATATTCTGCAAGAACCCGTGGTGGCCCACGAAGTCAACGTACGATGTCATTTCTGTTCTCTCCTCCAGGGGTAGTGATCGAGATTTGGTACGCGTCGGCAGCGTAGAACTCCTGCAAGGTGGGGACCCGAGGTGGCGGAAATAGGACAAGGTGTGAGTAGGCTCGTAGAGAACGGGATTAGAGCTTGGTGGATTCAGGACTCACCGCCGAGGTCAAGTTCATGGTAAAGTCGACGTATTTGCAGTTGGCCGCATACTCGGAAACTGCGACCCGATTGGTGGAATGCGAGAGTCAGCTGACTGCTGGGAGGGAAGAAGAGAACACGCGTGTTTGGAGGGTTGACTCACTGATGAATGCCTTCGTGAGCGCGGCAGGGAGAACCACGGCGGCGACGAGGGTGCCGAGCTTGAAAGAGACCATGTTTGTTTGTTGCTGAGTACGTGATGGAGAGAAGGGACGCGCGTGCTCTCGTGATGTAAGAGGATATCGAGCAAAGGCTGGTGAAAGGGAAGAAGGTAACGAGAGTGTGAGAGTGAGAAGAAGAAGATCGCAGAAAAGCGACGCGCTGTTAAAGAGGAGGAAGAGATGATGGTGGTCAGCACGGAGGAGGAAGGAGGAAGGAGAGGGAGGAAGAAGTGTCAGCAATGTTTCTTGCTGGGGGATTAAGAAGAACAACAAGTGGCTCTCTCTAAGGTAACAATCAATACATAACAGTGCCGATGATGCGGCAGTGGCCCTAATAGCAAGAGAAAGCCCCGCTAGATGCAGTAGACGAGGTGAGCACAAAGCAGCAGTCACTGGCTGTGCGCTTCTTGTTCCTGGACACCTTTCTGTAAGGTTGCATGCAGGCAGCATGTCGACCTGCAGTGTGAAAAAACTTCTAGCCTCTCTAATCGGGGCAATGCATGCATCATCCCATTGGGGGCTTGGCGACGTCTGTGAGCGAGCTGTGCACAACTTCCAACACAAAGGGCGTGCGCCCGTCCATCTCTCGCCTCACAGCCGAGCCCAGTGCCTACTCGGCTCACCTCCTCTCAACCCAGCATCAACAAAGCTGAATCGCTTCCCGAGTGGATGGCAAGTGCTGTTCCTGTTCGGTTAGCGCGTGTTGTCTTCTTCGGAGGCGTAATATTTTGAAACATTGTGGCTGGCCCAATACAAAAAGTCTTGCTTGAACTGTGCAATTTGCTTTGCCCTTCGTTGATCAACAAACAACTGAAACTGGGGAAGGAGTGATCACTGAGTCCGAGCACCGCCTCGTTCATTGGTGGATGGACAAGGGGTAAATACGAGGTTGGTTGCAAAAGTCTTCGAACACAACTTCGAAACTCCATACGTTTAGACTGAAAATGCCCCTT